>JANTOP010000886.1:0-19046 GCA_027564815.1 Symmerus nobilis
TGCCACCTAACCACGTTGGCCAGGTGAGCAATTTCCAGTCGCACGTCGCGGACGTTAAGATAGGAGTTAGGAAAGAATAGACTGCCTGCTATTCTTCCTCATTATGCGACCTTACATTGTTATCGGTCAACATCAATTTAATTGCTTATTTATTTAATTCAGAACCACATAGACCTAACGTAACTGTACCTGTCTCAAGAGCTGCTATGTCTTTCGATCAGTCTCAATCATCAACGAGAATGGAACCAAATTATCGTCTCATTAATATTGTTGCAATAGCATTTGCAAGTTTCATCATTGTGGTAAGTGCTTTGCTTGGCGCTCAGTATGTGCTACGATATCGAAAATATCAATTGGCCCTAAATAATGGAGAACCAGATTCGCCAGCCCATACACCACGAGCTTCATTAAATTCTATAAATGGTGCTCATCTAACCTCAAGGGCTGCTTCAACATCAACACTTCTATCAGAGGTAATTTCATTGGTGAAACTACGACCGAAAGGAAGGAGTTGTTTGAAACATTCTCGCCTGCGGGAAAGTGTTGATGGGGAGGCTGTTTTAAGTGATGGAAATGGTGGAAGATCAAACCAAACAGCTAATAGAAGGTAAAGTGTTGAAATAAAAAAATTTTGATGTGTAATTAATTTCAATTTAATATCAAGCGATGATGATTTAAGCGTTGAATCATCTCACACCCTAACCAATGAAACCCTAAACGATTTGGATAATCCCCAACGAACCGATAATAGTCAAGATGAGAAGATATCCCCAAATTCAAATGAGCCACCATTCTCCCACTCCGATCCATCATCACCGTCTCAACCGTTAACATCAACCGGTTCATCATTATCACTTAAATCTGTATCACCACAACCAGCCAATACAACCGCATCCCGTTATTCTCCCGCACCAAAGTGTGATGATAGCCTATCGACATCGATAAATTCAATTAACCTACCATTGCCATCGAAACGGCGTGGCTGTAACAATGGTACCCCAATACCCCAACGTAAATGTTCAAAAATAAAATCTCTTTCGATGGCAAAAAACAAATTGGATGCCCGTCGATTACGTACCGAATCAATCAATTCCACGACCAGCGAGAAATTGAATAGAAATAAATTAATTATCGAGAAGGATTGTAATAGTATAAGTGGATGTAGTATAAATTGTTTAAGTGGCGTAAAAGATGGGAATCCCATATATCATACAGATTATCATCAACGTCAAAAGATGCTGGATACGGATGGTGAAACGGATGTATCCGAACCGTCTACATCATCATCTATTTTACGGCAAAGAAGGATTCGAAAGAAGATGAGCATTAGCAATATTACATTGACTAACGTAAGTATGAATATTAAATATTCTCTGATAAAATATATCCAATTATTGTTAATCTCTTCTTTCGTTTAATTTATCAGTGATTAGATAAATCGATTGTAGTTTGCGCAATTTGGGATACATAATAAATGCATTGGTGAATACGGTAAACGATATTGAAATAGTAACACCTATGGGGTTTAGTTTTGTACACAAATTTTGCTAACAGTTTCACCATAAAAGCAATTCAGTAAAATATTTTAAGAAAATCTGATCGGTTTAAAACCGATCGAAATAGAATATCGTATACTTAAGAGATAACTTTCCAAACTCTTCTACCACTTAGCGCAAAGGGGAAGAAGTTTTACGAATCATTTAATTTAGCTAATTTTATGAATATTGAAAACTTTATAAAAAACAGTAAGTCCAGTAATCTCGGAAAATTCAGATAATTTTCCTAAATTATTGTTCATTAATCTTCATGAAAAACCGCATAATTGTTTTTGTTTTTCAATAAATTTTCTGCTTTATTTCGCGTGACTCAGAGATATCGCGACATATTTTTATGAAATGGTCCGATCAGATCTTTCAAGTGTAAAATGTCTGAAAAAAGTCTGAATTAAAATCAGAAAGAGATTAAAAATTGAAAAATGTAGATACAAATCGGGGAAAGTTAAGAAAGTTATGTAAACATCGACACTCCTGCGACTTCTCATATTATTTTTTTTTTCAATATTTCTCCCATTCTCGAGTTTCTCTTTCCACGAGTTTTCCGATCTTTCGCATAAATTGTCGGTTTTTCTGACTTCTTTTAGATTTCTCGACTTGTTTATATTTCTTCCTTGATTTTAAACGGCGCCTTTACAATAAATTATGTTTCTATGCACGGTTATACAATATATCCTTCAGTTATATCTGCCTGCTAACGTCTGAGACAGTTTTTTTCTTGTAGAATTCTATTACTACGGCATTCCTTAGCCTCGTCGTAACGTCTAATATGTTTCCTGATTTTGTTCAAGCAAGAGGTGATCCTTACAATAATATCTGCTGATCTGCAGCAATTGACAATAAAATATTTAAACATTATGAAAATAAGAATTTTCTCTTCATTCTAGGGTTGTTACTCACCTGCAGGAAGTATTACAAGTAGTAAAGCGACTGTCCGCACAACAAACATAAAAGAATGTAAAGAGAAACAGAATCGTGAAAAGGCTTTAGCTGGCCCTGGATCCGAATTTTCATTGGCAAATCCAGAGGATTTTGAATTGGACTACTATGATTATAATGTGTCGAATGCCGGTTCAGTACCCGGGTCCTATTTAGGAATGGATCCAGCATATTTGGTGTGGATACCACCGTTAGATGAAAGTAGTGTAATCAATGAGGATTGTGATGAAGATGATAATGAACTTGACGAGGAATTGAATGAAGAATCCGATTCGGATGAAATAAATACAGGGAATAATAGGAACTGTAGAAGATACCGCGAGGAACCTCATTATGAAGAAATTTTACCCAATTACTCTGGGGCATTGGATCCTGGAAGTAATACAGAAACTCCGTCAGAAGACAATTTTCCACCCGATTTGCCACCATTGAATTATCTGATGCCATCCCAACCAGCAATCGATAATCGCGAACAGGAGAATAGAATTATAAAAAATACAGAAATCAGCAGAATTCTAGCTTCAACCACTTTTATAGAGGAGGACATTTTTTCAAAAAGTTTAGCTTGTGGCAGTAGAAGTTCAGGTTCGTCAAATCCAAAAAGATACTCATCATCAAGCGCATCCTCAGCATCAATCCCATTACATGATTTTTCGAAACGGAAATCAGACAACCATCGTAAATATAATGATTTATCACCAATAAAGGTACATGGTCGAAATAAACAAGGGACCAGTCGTGGTACTGAGTCGGTACTTTATATGTCGCGACAAAACAGTCAAAATGAGGAAAAGGAAACGGTTGTCATCAAATCACCCATTTTAAAGGATAGCGTCCATGAATACTATGAATTGGATGATATTAAATTTGCTGATGATGAAGACGGAATGACTAGTGTTGCATAAACCGTTAAATATATTTTAAAAATGCATGATAAAATTACCTGAATGAAACGATAACATATTAAAAATAATATCGAACATTTATCAATATTTATTATATTACCAAGGAATTACTTTTGTTTTTAGTCACAAATACGTTTTAGATTATCTAAACATCTGTCTAAAGAGATTGACGTTCCTATTTTAGTGGAAGTTCTGTATAGAGTATATAGCACTAGCATGATAAAGTAGGCGCTTTGGTAAAGAGCCGGCCGGACAGGTCTATAATTTGTCTGATATGGGTAAACAAGCATACAAGCATAATCGGGCCTATATGGGTAAATCGAATGCATTGCGTCAAAACGATACTAACCATGCTTGTAAAAATGGGTCCGAGTTCGGCTACATAGGAGTTTGTCTGATAAACAGTTTACCTACCCATTGGGTTAATCAGAAAGGACATGATAAATTCTAAAACTCAATAAACTGACCATTTATAATTACCCCAAAGAAATACATATTTTGAAATTTTAAGTCGCATCTATTTACTTATTCATTTATATTTGTCTATTTAAGAAATATATGTAAAGCAAATCAACAATATTTAAATCAAATAATATCAAAATTGTACCTCCAAACTTAAAGAAATCCTCTTATTAATCGAAAATGTGTAAAAATAAATCTGCATTTTTACAATGTATATAAAAAAATAATTAAGAAAGCCCCTCATTATAGAGTAAAATCAAGTGAATTATTCAAATAATAAATAAGTAAAATATATATATATTTTTAGAATAAAAAAGAAAATATTTTAGTTTTACTAATTAGCTGTTTAAAAGGAAAATGTATATATAATTTTATTATATAAAATATAAGTTTTATAATAGTGATTACCTATATACCCATTATAGACGAATATATCTATTCCAAAGGCATATAGTTGATAAACATAAAAGATTTTATAGAGTGTACTTACACAATCCAACTGCAATTAATTGTTTTGCTATTGATCACAACCATACACAGTTAAATTAACGTAATTTAACTTGTTTTAATGTGACCAACTTTCGGTTAATCGCAAAACACTAAGTTACTAAAAGTTAATTTTAACCTTAACGATTAAAGATTATTTGAACAAAAAATTAAATATAAATTTATTCTTAAGAAATGTTTTAGAAGTAATTTTAAGAATTATGTTTGTATATATCGGAATAAAAGAGAATTGTTGTTGCCATTTTCGTTCAAATAATTTATGATGTCAATAGTTGATTAAGACATTAAAATGACGGCAAATTAACCGTCATAAAATGTTTTTTATTAATTAAATTCACTATACTAAAAATATAGTGAATAAATTTTAATTTTCATTAAAGAAATTATAGGACTGGCTAGATTTATCTTTATTAATGTTTTACGTAACGCTTTGTTTGAAATGTTTCTTCATACGCTTAATTTATAAAAATTGACTTAATAAAATTAAATAAATTGTTTGATTTATTATGTTTATTAAGAAAACCCAAAATTTATTAGCAAATTTAATAATTAATAATTATAATTAATTACTAAACTGGAAAAATGATTAGAATGCTTTTTTATTATATTTTTTTGTAAAAATACCAACTATTTAGAAATGATAATAGAAAAAATTAAATGTTATATTAATAAAAACTGTATTAATTAGATTAAAAATATAATAAAGATTTATTTATAATGCTGTATTGTAATTCTATAAGGAGTCAATAGAATCTAAAGAATGATTAAAAACATTTGTAAATGTTAAAATTGATTTTCCTTAAGTAAAATAGAGAATAACAAATGATATTATAATAAAATTGAAATTCTCATTTCAACAGATTGTTTTATTTATTTTTTACGAAATTATAATATTGTATATAAAACTGGTTACAGCCAGATTTGAGATGACAAGGATTCGAGTACTAGATAAGTACTCGTTCTTAGTTACATACATTATACACCGTACATTACGTAGTACATAGATTAAACTCGTTGCTTTTAAGATCCGGAAGTAACGAGTGTTCAATTCTAGAAAAACTCCATACTTTTATTCTATTTTATTCAGTTGGATTCGCTTTCTTATTTTCCCACTTACCTATATATCTTATTTTAATTGGATTGAAATGGCCCAAATATGTACTTAAAAAAGTGCATAATATGTCCAAGCGAATTCGAAATTAGTAGTACTGATACGTAAAATAAAAACGAATACTATGTATATAAGTCACATTTAAGCCTTTTCAATAATACACGCGAACCACTTCCTAAATGAAGCTTTTGTGCATCCAACAAGCAACGTTAATATGAGTCACTTATAAATATCTTAAAAATGTAAAATCACAAGTAGCTCAATCACCCAACGTGTCGAAACATTTAATCTAGTTACGTGGGATTAAACCTAACGGTCCGATGAGTAAACAACTGTAAAAAGAGCAACCCCCAGATTTTAGAGGGGTCGATATAAGGGATACATCAAGAACACGGTAACTTCCCAGGAAAACGATTATTTCCCGTAAAATTTTAAATTTTGAAAATAGAAGATGGATTGAAATAGAGGATAAAACCAGGGTGATTATGTATCAATATCTTTACTGCAAGAAGACTCCTCGTAACTTATGTGTTTAAATTCCTTTAAAAAGCGCCTTGTACAAATTAGAATAAAATTGAACGATTTTTGTTCGAATTTCTAACGAAATTTTCTTTTCAAAATTTTCTAATCTAATTATGGCAAATCATTTCGAAGTAATTCTCAAAGAGTTTTTATTAAGAAAATTTTCTGAAAAAATCATCCGTTTTGAAATTCACATTATTGTATTTCCGTCAAAAATCGAAACTAAGTTTCAATTTTAAAGAATTTTTCTAACACTGTTTTGGGAATAAAAAGTTTTCGTGAAATTTTCTTAACGAACCGGAAAATATGATTATAGAAAATATAACCTAAGACTCTAGTGGGAAATTTATAGAACAAACTTTAGGCAATAGAAAAATTTGTACTTTTCTGAAAATGGTTATTTCCGGTTAAAATTGTTAATTTTCCGAAAAATTTGAAATTTAAAAATATCGATAAGGGTTCAAATAGACGGGTAACTAGGGATATCTATCAACATCGCATGGAGAGAAGGTTCTCTCCCAATATAAATATTTTAAATCTTCCTAAAATTATACCAAAATCCCAGTTTCATCAGAAAAATTTCTGAATGCCCTAGATTTAGCACACGCTTAAGAGACTTTTTCCAGTCTCTTAACAATACCTAAGCCACCTTTACAGAAAATTTATTACATTTACCTCATTTATACTCTCAGTCATATGTATCGTTAAAGCCTGACTTTACTCGAGAAAGAATTGTGAGGTTATGTTCTGAAGATTTTTCTTAGAGATGGGTGGTGTTTCTTAGAAAATAATGATGCAAAAATTTCTAGTTGTTCACATTAGTTAAATGGGAAAATTACCAACCCATTTCCTTCATGTTTTGCACCACTGATTAAGAGACTAAATACTTTATTTATTTATTACTTAATTTATTATACAATATTATTATTATTATATTTATTATATATTAAATTTATAAAATATAATAATGTCGATTTTAACGTCTATTGCTCACTTGCCGTAATTATCAGATTAAAAAATTAAATTATATAAAACAATAATAATAACTAACAACCAGTGGCGTGCAGACTAATGCACAGAAGGCGCAGAGCACACCTGAAATATTATCCAATTTCTCATAAGGCTTGATTGAAGTTAAATTGAAAATCAATTAAATTAATCAATGTAACTCCAGATTTGTTGATTTTCTCGAAATTCCACCTTCCATAATTTTTATTTAACTTTCAACGTTCCGCGTGTTTTAGTTGACTACTTCGACTCCATATTTTGATGAAATTTTGCCCAAAATTATCTAATTCCAAAAAAGTACTGAAATTCTTGAAATCTATTCCAGGTTACATCCGGAACTTAAAGCTTTCTTTGATCTTTCAAATTTTTCAAAAGCTTTTGGAGGAAAATATAAAATTTAGTAATCGGATAAAAAGGTAGATTCCAAACAAGTAAAATAAAATTTGTATTAAAAGCTTTCAGTGAACTTTGGGGACTTCGATGAAGCATTTTTGAATAGATATTTAAATTTAATTATTCGGATAAAATAAAGATTTAACTAAAAGCTTTTATAAACCTTTGAGGTCATCAATAAAAATTTTTTTTTGGAAAGTTAAAATTTAAGAAAATTATGTGGATAAAAAAAATATCTTTAGATTTTGTAATAAAACTTCAGATTTAATTAGAATTTAATTAATCAAATAAAAAGAGTGAATTTCCATTGTAATTTTCTTTACTATACGAACTTAATTTTCCACGGATTTTCTTCCGGACTTGGAAAATGTAATTAATGAAGCAGTATTGTTTCCTAATCAGCAGATAAATAAAATGATTTTTAACAAAAACAAAACAATCTACCCCCGAATTTTGGTAAGGGTTGAAGTGGGACGTGGATTTTCAAGATCACTTTTCCGAAAATTGGTTATAATTTCCGGCCAATTTAAAATTTTAAAATTGCACTTACAGCGCATTTAATGGATGGTTTAATAGAGGTAATGAGATAAAAAAGTTAAAGGGTTATCTAACAAAGTTGTATTTTTAACTAACTTCAAAAAATGATCATTTATTTTCGAGACCATTTCATTACATTAATTAGGTCCTCGTAGGTAAACTTTCTGTAGACAGCGTCCTAGCTATTGGAAGTGCATTTGAAAGTACGAAACAAAATGCAATGAAACTAATAAAGGTGATAAGATCTGCACACCTTATGGAGATTTGCACATTTTGCCCGCACGCCACTGCTAACAACAATAATTACAAAAATTAAATTAAAATTCGCGATGAACCGAATAACCGATTATTATTCTTCAATCTTAACGAAATTAACATCAGCCAGGTAATGATCAGCTGATGTAAGAATATCTGCTGATCAGTGAAAAAAAAATGAAAATGCTTTTAAACGAAGCTCGCTCTATGGACTTTTTCTAAAGAGATCAGTCCCTTATGCTGCCTTATCCCACCACCGGTCCCATGCAGAGAAGATACCGTGTAAAAAAATAATGCTTGAAGTTAAAAAATGATTGTTCTGACTAACCTTAGGTTCCATTTGTTAGGGTGAGTATTCATTATCTAATTGTAAGTCTAAATGTAACTTTGTTAAGAATTACAGAGTTTAGCCAAAATTAACAACATACACAATTTGTTTGTGCACCTATAATATTATCCGACACTACCTCCGCAGAATGCTTGGAAAAATAGTAGGAATTGAAATTTCACGGATTATCAAGCTTAAATAAAGATTAATTTTAAAAGAATCACACATAAAGAGAATTAAAATGTACCTACTTAACTATTTGTTGTAGATTTCACAATTAATTATATAAAACGATTGAAATTAAAACTATTGCACAAATCGGTTAAAAAATTTTAACTTAACTGACTGATAACTGGAATATCACAGAGTTTGACAGCTTACTTATTATTTGGTGGCAACTTAACTACATATTTTTCCCTCGCATTTATACATTTGTTTTGTTTAAAAATTGTTTGAAATCGAAAATGCATAAATGAAAATTAAACTAAAATATCAAATAAATACCAAGTGAATATCAAGACCAAAAAAATCAAAATGTCAAATAAAAGGAAGAGTCTCAATATTAGTGGTGGAGCTAACACATTGTTCAATTATTTTTCTAAATCACCAAAAACTGTCGGTACGGACGCTGGGCCATCATCCTTACCGGTAACCTCACCATTAGCCAGTACGTCCAAATCTTATCAAAAAAGTGCGTTAAGTAAGAATATAATCAGCATTTGAAACAAGTATAACATATCAATTTTTTAGCAAAGAGATCGATCCCAGATGATGAGAAGATTGACAAAGACAAAGTTGAAAATATAATCGATAATACGAAATCTCCAATAGTTTCACAAAAGTCTAAACGTCGTCGACTGTTAGATATTTGTGATGATGATTCGGATGAGGAAAATTCTCATGCGAACAGCCAATCAAATTCAATCCAAGGAAAATTATCCGAAACACTATCAGACTCGCCATTGTCCAAGGTGTCAGTCCTTGATAAACAAGAACTAAAATTACCCGATCAAAAGTCGGACAGTTTTGTAAATCAATCGTTCAAAGAGAAATTGAACACAATAAAGACGGACGGTGTCAATTTTACCGATGAGGATGATAATCAATTGGACGCGGGACTTTTAGATGAACCGACAGTTTGGGCACACAACAAATTGGAGTTCTTAAAACCGGGAAATATTAAAGATAAAAATGGACGTCGTCCAAATCATCCGGAATATGATCCTTCAACATTATACGTTCCCCGAGCATTTCTGGATAAATTGACTCCCGTAAGTGATGTAAATGCTTTTCTACCTGATATAGTTTCATTTTTCGTTCGTTTTCTAGGGAACCAGACAATGGTGGGAATTGAAATCGGAACATTTCGATTGTGTTCTATTTTTTAAAGTTGGGAAATTCTATGAACTCTACCATATGGATGCGGATATTGGGGTTAGTGAGCTCGGTTTTACGTATATGCGCGGGGAGTTTGCTCATTCTGGTTTCCCTGAACAGTCGTACGATCGTATGGCTACCAGTTTAATAGCTAAAGGATATAAGGTAATTGGAAGTGAATTTAATGAATTAAGAAAATGGTGAATATATTTTTCCCATCAAACATAATTCAATAATTATAGTTAATATTATCGACGGGATCTTTGTATCCAATTACAAGTGAAATATATAATAATCAGAATATCGAAACATTCACGGATCAGCAGGAATTCTGCTTTTCGATTGAAGATTATAATAGAGGTTTCATAGGAAAATGTAAAAAGAAATAGAAATCAAGGTTTTAAATCCAATTTACTTTTAGTATGACTACGATATCAGACGGGACCGAAATCTATGGTGTTTTTAATACTTATATGAGACATCAAGCGGAAAGAAATTACTAATATAAACTAATATTTTCTCATTTTGCCTATCTTTTGTAATATACTTTATTCAGCAACGGACATCAAATAATGGCACATATTCATCCAATATTATATTTTGAGTACAATGTAAAAATGCAAATTATTACAACTCTCTGTAATTATAAAATATTAAATTGATGAATTGATCTGTTGCTGATTTATTTGAAAGACGAATGGTACCGGACAACGATTTATTTCTGCTTTAAATTTATTACTATCTCAGGTGGTAAATAATCGGGAAACATCCAATACTTATCGATATGTTATATTCGTACCTAAAATTTGCTTTAATTTTTGCAGTGTTCGTGTATCTAGACTCTTAACATCTTACTGATATTATCCATCTTTATTAACACTAACTAATTAATAACTTATTTGGGAAATTATAATTTGCCTCTAAAAAAGTTTCAGCACGAAAGGTACGAAGTCCTAATATAAGAAACAAAGCTGGTTTGCAACAAACTAGTAGGTATCTATTCTATTATAATAATTTTCTATGGGGTATTCCTAGTTGGGTAGGTCGGAGAATCGTTTTCCTGCAGTATTTTTTGAAAAAGATCGTTGTGGTGACTAAAACTTCGCAAAACGTATTGGATCGATCGATTCCAAATCTTGCATGATTATTTTTAATAATAATGAGCAGTTGCCTCAACGAATGATATTTGATTCCATCGAAATTTTTTTGTTTTTGCGAAAATACCAAATTTTGACCACCTCAAAAACCTAATTCTTCAGTAAAATTGTATTGAAAATTCATTGCGGTGAAAATCATAACTTCGGTAAACGAACCCTTATAATACAATATAATATTCCCAATCTTCTTTGATTTTAATTTTCGATAAGTGGTAGGGAGTATCGTGGCCACCGAAAGTGATCTCGAAACAAAGGCGTTCTAGGAAGAGAGCTGTATTTCCCTCATTATTGGATATTTTTTCAAAAATATATCATACAGCTTCATTTCCATTGAAATATGTATTTTTCGATAGTATTTCATTTCATAATGAATATTTAATAAAACGGAAAAAGAAAATGTTAAAAATTACGTAATTATATCGATCCCACTAGGCCCACCTCTTAATTTAACTAATTTACATTTTTTCCTATTTCCAACAGCCTTATTAATGTATCGACATAATATAATTAACGTATGAAAACTTGTAATTTAAAGTAGTTTGTAATTTAAAGAATAACCTTTTGGATGTCCGCATCTGACCTCTTTTTTATGGGCACCGCAAACATGACTTGACTCCAACTGATGTGCTTATACCATTTCTTATGACTATTTATGGAGCACTTAGCTAATACATTTTGAATGGTTGCGATAACCCTTTCCACCTGTCTATTTCCTCTTGAATCCTTCGTACTAATTAAAATAAGAAATGTATTCTCTTACATTCAATAATTTTCTAAATCGCTGAACTTAAAAGCTCAACCTTCATCATTTACTTATCCAAAGTATTAGTAGTGTGACTTAATTCGTAGCATTTTTTCAAGAAATTAAAACTTTATTGTATAAAACTGGTTATACATTTAATGTTCAAAGTATTATCCGTCGCTAGCCACTATCTTTCCCCATCTCTCTAGCAGCATACGGATTCCGCGGCGAAAAAAGGACTCATCCAAGTAGGTTTTTACAGGCTGAGCATAGTGATCCGGAGTGTTGTCGTGCTGCAAAATAACTTTGTCATGTTTTTCTACATATTGCGAACGTTTTTCATTCAGTGCGCGGCTCAAACGCATGAATTGTATTCTGTAGCGAGCTACTATAATTGATTCGTTAGGTTAGAGTAGCTCATAGTACACTACACCCAGCTGGTCCCACCAAATACAGAGCATAAGCTTGGATCCATAAATATTGGGCTTCGCCTTTGATGTTGATGGTTGTCCGGGTCCCCCCGTCCATAGTTTCTTACACTTTGGGTTATCGTAGTGGGTCCACTTTTCATCGCCAAGTTACTGTACGGTGCAAGAAACCCTTCGGTTTGTGCCGTTGGAGCAGTTGTTTGTACGTGAAAAAACGACGCTCGATATCTCTTGGCTTGAGTACATACGGAACCAAATTTCCCTGTTTTTGCACCATATTACTGACCTTGAGACGGTTTCAAATCGCTTGTTGAGTCACTTTAAAGTTTCAGTGAACCACTCTTGACTTTGGCATTAATCTTGGTCCAATAACGCCTCCCACTCAGCGTCTTCAAACTGTACTGTCCTCACTTCTTTGTCACTGGTGTCAAAACCGCCACCGTTCGTTTTCAAATGTGTACTCCTGGAATCCATCTCGCCACCACTGCCGGAAGTATTTTTTTTCATTGTGTTTACGAAGGCGTGGCAATCCGTAACAATCTTAAACTTGATGCCTAAGGGCGCCTACAAGTTGAGGATTTGATAAACGATATGCGATAAACGATAAAAGCAACGAAAATGAAAACACGCGTTTGTATGCAGGTGTTCATAATGGATCAGTGAGAAGAGCACCGCTTTTATACGACCAGTGATAAAGATGACGATAAGAGCGACGAGAAATACAAGCGCATATTTTCATTCTCTTTGGGCGTTTACGTTTTAATACAAAAAGAAAGAAAAATCAAAACATTGGCGATAAAAGGAGAGAAATATACGCTTTTATTTCTCGTCACTCTTATCGTAGCTTTTATCGTTTATCATTTATCGTTTATCGATTATCCTTTATCGACTCTCTTGTCGTTTATCGCTTATCGTTTATCGAATCCTCAACTTGTACACGCCCTAAGACATTATCTCGACATTTAATTAGAGACTAAAAGCTATACACAATTTCGTCTGACGATGATGTTTTTTGTGACATGGGTTGTAATACGCTCCGACTTTTGAAACAGGGCGGCCTCAATCCCGAATTTATTAGCATTAGTGTGGAGCTCTTTAGCTGTAATCATATGAATTAGATGTGCCCTATTTATTTAACAAGGAAATAGATATACTAGTTAAGGATTATCGACCCAAGACTACCGATAATAGCCCAATCAAAATGAAAATTGTTCTAAACGAAGATACGCCGATATGTGAAGACTAGATGATAGCGTATTAACTGGTAATAGGCATAGGTCCATCGCCATATTTATTTAAAAGTGGTAAGACACCTATTCAATCGACCAACAATTTAGTGGTCACCTATCACCTATTCAATCGTGCCAGTGAGCACTAACTTTAGAAGTGAATCAAAGCCTTATATATTTGTTATTATATATATAATCATGTAGATATCCGTTGGCACAGAGCATCATTAGAAATTAACTCTATGGGCGAATGACTATTTCGAAGCCATTCCGTGTATATGATTAATCTAATTTGTGCGGTGTGAAAAATAAAAAATAACTTGAGAAGTAACTTTTTTGTAGTTAAAAGAATTTGTTGAATATCGATAATTTTTCCAAAATTCCATATTCCCAATTTAACTATTTAATTAGATTGGATAATTGGGTTAAGTTTAACACCAAAAAATCCAATACAAGAAAAAGTTCTATTTTTCTTTATATAAGGTGGCTCGAGTTGAACAAACCGAAACGCCAGACATGATGGCTGAACGTGTTAAAGTTCAGAAAAAGGTATCGAAATTTGATAAAGTTGTAAATCGTGAGGTTTGTCAAGTAACAAATCGTGGTACGCAAGTGTTTGGTCAACAAGTTGAAGTAACCGCTGACCATCAACCAAATTATATGTTAGCTGTCGTCGAGAAGGTAAAATTGAATCTTAATAAATGTCCTGTTTTATTAAACGATTAATTATTTTCAGATCTCCGGAGATAATATTCGTTTTGGAATTTGCTTCATTGACACATCAATCGGTGAATTTCATATCGGTGAATTTGATGATGATAAACATTGTTCACGATTGTTGACCTTATTATCGCATCACCCACCTGTTTTGGTTCTAATTGAGCGTAATAGTATTTCACCAAAATTATCACAAATTTTTAAGCAAATGCTTAGTAATACATTAAAAGAACAACTGTTGCCAGACTCACAGTTTTGGACAGCAGAGAAAACCCTTAAGGAGCTCTTACAAACCTATTACAAAGAGAAGGAGTTGCCAGATGAATTGAAATCAATGCAATCAAATGATGATCATTTAGGTTTAACCCCAAATGATGATTTAAGATTAGCATTAAAAGCTTTCGGGGGTTCTTTATATTTCCTATCGAAATGTTTAATTGACCGACAAATTGTATCGTTAGCTCGATATATCCCATATTGTCCACCAGATTGTCTAACCACCGAAGGGGATTTAGAAGATCTTCATGCTCGGATTAAAAATACATTTGCCAAATCAAATATCATAAATCAACACATGATTTTAGATTCGATTACTTTGTCAAATTTAAAAGTTGTTGACGATGAAAATTCGTTACTTAACACCTTGGACCATTGCTGTACTCGGTTCGGTAAGCGATTACTTCGTCCATGGGTTTGTTCGCCAAGTTGCGTTAAATCGATAATCATCGAGAGACAAAAAGCAGTAGAAGAATTAATGACGAAACGTGATATGATGGCAGAACTACGATCGTTATTAGGGCCATTACCAGATTTAGATAGACTACTGGCTCAAATACATACTTTCGGTGATGCTGACCGAAATAAAAACCATCCGGACGCCAGAGCAATCCTTTTTGAACAGAAAAGTTATAATAAGAAGAAGATTCGAGTAAATTTATTAATTTTAAGGATTATAATTGTATTGATAATTTCTTTTATTTTCTTATTTTAGGATTTTATAGCAACCTTGAATGGTTTCGAGTCATTAACAAAAATACCCAAAATTATGTCAGACTGTACTTCGCCATTATTACAGAAATTATCCCAATTACAGCCACACGGAACGTATCCTGACTTATTGAATGAATTGAAATTCTTCAAGGTAAACGAAAATTAATTACGTCAGCAAATTCTTAGAATTTTAGTATTTGTTTGGTATATTTTAAATCTAATTGAAAAGAGTATATATCAAAAAAGGAATCCTCTTGTGCGAGGGTCTACAAAATCTGTTCGAACATGAATCAATTAATATAATTGCCCAATATCTAAATAATCCTTTGGTCTACGGATGTAGACCCCGTTTCATCCCTTTCCCCGGTTTCTGATTCACTTTCAAAAGACCCATCGAATTATTTACTTCTCACACCAGACAATTTCACAAGCCAGTAGCAATGACACTGCGTGTTTTCCTTTTCTCTGATCGGCCCATTCCAATTTTTATAGATTCGATCATTTAAAAATATACCTAATATTTTTAGTCAGCATTTGATCAAGAGGAAGCACTGAAGGAAGGCGTTATAGCACCTGGTCAAGGTGTCGATACTGACTACGACGAAGTTGAAAATAACATTGCGGAAATAAATGACGATCTCAAACAATACTTGAAGAGACAAGAGAAGTATTTTGGCTGTCGCATCAACTACTTCGGAACGGATAAAAAACGGTATCAGTTAGAAATTCCGGAAAGTTCTGCAAAACGTGCTGACAGCTCATATACTTTAGAAGGTCAAAAGAAAGGTTCAAAACCAGTACGGCGGTATCATACTGCTGAAACGAAGGATTTTCTAAAAAGAATGCTAAAGTGTGAAGATCAACGTAATCATATTTTAAGAGATTTAGCACGCCGAATTTTTGAAAAATTCTCCAACCATTATAATTTATGGAAAGAGTGTATTACATTAACATCGACATTAGATGTTTTATCGTCTTTGGCTGTCTACGGTATCAATCAGAATCAATATTGTTTCCCAGAATTTATTGATCCCGAAAATCAACAATTGGAAAAACCGTTGATTAAAATTGAGGAAGGTTTATATCCCTGTAGAAAGCTATCCGATGATTTCATACCAAATGGAGTTACTTTGGGTGGCTCTGATGCGGCTTTAGCTTTACTAACCGGACCGAATATGGGTGGAAAGAGTACATTAATGCGACAAGTTGGTTTACTATCCATTATGTCTCAAATGGGTTGTCCAATTCCGGCTTATGGTTGCACAATGTCAATAATCGATCGAATATTTACTCGCCTCGGTGCTCAGGATAATATAATGGCTGGTCATAGTACATTTTTGGTTGAATTAAATGAAACATCGGCCATATTAAAGCATGCGACCGTTAATAGTTTAGTATTATTGGATGAATTAGGCCGTGGGACGGCTACATACGATGGAACAGCAATTGCAGCAGCTGTTGTCAATTACTTGGCTGACATTCGTTGTAGAACCTTATTCTCAACACATTATCACAGTTTGGTTGATAATTTTAATGAAGATCCGCGTATAGCGTTAGGTCATATGGCTTGTATGGTTGAAAATGAAGATAATGAGGATCCCACACAGGAAACGGTAATATTTTTATACAAATATTCCAACGGACCTTGCCCAAAGTCGTATGGATTTAATGCTGCTAAATTAGCTGGTATGAAGAGGTCGGTTATTCGAAGAGCTTTTGAGGTGACCACAATCTTCCTTATTTTGTACAGTATTATAAAGTTTCTTTTACAGCTTTCCAAGAAAGTTGAGGCGACTGCACTAAAACATCAACTGTTTGCTGAAGTGATAGCTGCTAACAAGGATAAGTTAGCGGTGTTTGATATTCTGCAGAAAATAAGGTCGTGTACTATATAATAAAAGTGCAAAAATAAATTTTATTGAATTTCTATTCGCTCAAGAAGCCAATTTTCAATTTTCATATATAAATGTAAGTATTTTTTAACAAATAAAATCATACGATTAAAAATATATATATAAAATGAAGGCTTATGGAATTTCAAACGACGTCGGTATTTAACGGCCCAGCCTTTTCATATCAATTGCATACAAATTTCGTGTAGCATATACCTGCCTTTACCTCGCACCCTTCTGCTCAAAATAACAATTAAAAATCGGTTACGAGAGAATACGAGAGAGAATTATTCAGTAGCGAAGTTATAAATGTTTAACATGAATAAGTTTTTCATGTAACTGTTAATGCAAAATTCTACTGCCTTAAGTAGTAAGCACGTCGCAGTAAGCACGAGATGATACTTTTTTGGTTTGTTAGGCCGTCTCCATATATAATACCTCCATTGTATTTAACGACATATTTAACGATATATAAATATGTACATTGTTCTGTCGAAAACAACCTATAAGCGCTCTAATACAAGGATGACCGAAAATTATAAAATCCCATAACTCCCCGTTTCCATGTGTAAAAATTGCAATCGTATTTTTAGGAATTGAGAGAAATTGACATTGATTTACAGAAATTGACAATTTCATTTGCATGCAAGCGTAATTTTGGTCATACCGAAATTAGGATTGCATGCATGTGAAAATGTTAGTTTCTGTCAAATGTCAAATTAAGGAGAGTGTATGTAGGGAAATTAAATTAATTTAAATAAAAATAAAAATCATCATAATTATTTTATTGTTTTATTGTTAGTTAAATGATCTATATTTTAAAAAATTAAATTAGAAATATTTTTATCACAGATATAAATGAATTAATATAATAAATATTAAAATTATTATTACCCTTTGATAATTAAAATTGAAATTATTAGAAAAACCAAACTTTGCAATTTATACTAATTTCTTTTATATTGTAGTACCTATATATTATAGTAGTTAATTAAGTGTGCACACACTTAAATTTAAAAGTTGCTATGCGCGTTTAAATTACTACATTTAAAAAGACTACAATTAAACAGTACAAAACGATAACTATTGTATATTTATATAAACGATAACTATAACTAGATTATAGTCTAATTTTTAAGTAATTTAAAAAGTAAGTTTCCGACATATCGAACAATTCACCGCTGAATGTTTATTTATTTTTTTTTTTATTATTATCAAATGTAAATTATCAAACCATTATTTGATCATAAATTTAAAACAAATTCCAAACAATAAGCCTGCATTTTTTAATAGGTCCTACAGGTCGTATTGTAATGGATCCTATAAATTGAAAAAGAAATTGTTTATCTAGTAATGTGGAAATTGCAATACCATTTATGAATTATCGATACCTCACAGATCAATTCTTTTATTCAATATACAGTCTACACATATCTCTAATTTTATTTCCTTTTATAGAATTATTATTACCAACCAACAAATTTCGTCCTTATATTATAGGTTACTGAATTTAATTTTTAAATCGGTATCAGTGAACGGTTTATTGATAACTTAAGTTTGGTATTGACCTCCAAATGCATGAATAATAATAAAAGTTATAGAACTCATTATTTATATTTAATTATCGGTTTCCTCATTTTGTTTGGCAGTTTGGAAATTGAAAAAGAACTTGCAAAGAGTTCCGTATTTCAAGAACGTCTTTACATTTGGGCATTAAGAACTTTCTTTAGTATTCCTTATTGTACTGTAAAGCTATCTGTAAGTTTCCTGAAAGTTAGAAATGATTGTTTGATTTTATCATTAATATATTTATACGACGACAATAAAATTAAAATTAAGCACTGTATTAATCTTAACCAGTACGTTGGAATCATATAATTTCATCATAACCTTTGATTGTAATTTAAGATACTATTAATTAGTGATTGCATTACCGGTAACGGTATTACCGGTAATACCGGTAATTGCAGCAAAATAATACTTAGGTATTACCG
>JANTOP010000897.1:0-37090 GCA_027564815.1 Symmerus nobilis
AATATGGATGTTTTTTAATTTATTAATAAACAATAAACTGAAAAATATACAATTTTTTTAAATTTTGAAATATATAAGGGTTAAAAGCTTCTTTAAAGAAAGCATTAATTTTCGGATACAATTGGGGATTATTTTCTAGTAAAATTTTCTCAGAAAAGCTCAATTAAAATGACAAAAGTTAACTATATTGATAGTGAACAATAATAAACAAAAGCTTACTTAGAGCTTTTGATTCAAATTTTATATTACTTGGAATAAACTTTTCATCCGATTAATTAAATTTAATGCAATCTCGAATTTTCCACCAAAAGCTTTTCAAAATCGGAAAAGCTCACGGAAAGCTGTAAAATTGACATTTAATTTTATACGTTTCGAAACCTTATTTCTTCCGAATAATTTTACTATACCGAAATATTATTGTTCCTCAAAAAAGCTTTCTCATAGAAGCGCCAAAGTTTTCTGAGAGCTTTAATACAAGTTTTATTTGTTTGGAATCTACTATTCATCCAATAAATGAAATTTTAATCAAATTTGAAATTTACTTTGAAAGCTTACAACTATCGGAAAGCTCAGAAAAAACCGCCAGGTATAATTTTATACGTATTGAAGGCAATTTTCCAGCCAAATAAACTAACTGCAACAGAATTTGAAATTTCCACCGAAACACTTTTATAAAAGTTCCGTTCCAGCCTTTAATTAGCTTCATTTCATTTATTTGGATTTTCCTTTCGATCGGATTACTGAAATTTAAATCAAAACTGATAGTTTTCCTCTAAAAGAGTTTGAAAATCTTCAAAGCTCAAAGTAAACTTTAAGTTTCGGATAAACTTTTGTACGAATTGAAACCTATTTTCCATATAAATAATTCTGCTACATTGAAATTTCAATTTTTGTAAAGAAAACTATGTGCAATCATCCAATCATCATTTTATGTATTTGGAATCTATTTATCAACGGATTAAGGAAATTAGTAACGAATTTGAAAAAACCTTTTAACAAACTTTAAGGCTCAAAGAAACCATTACGGTTTATATTTGAATTTTAAGTGTTGATATTATACGGCGACATTAGTCAATGTCATCTCGACGAAAAAATAGTTTTCAAGAGATTTGAAAGTAATACTGTTCATTTATGTTTTAGCTAGGGGCTCCGCAAGCGTTTTTATTAATAGAAAAGGGCTCCGCAACTAAAAAAGTTTGAGAATCCCTGTCATAGATGATCTTAAAACACAAGGAACTCTATTAATTCTTCTTCTCTTTCTCAATCTGCTAAACAGAAAGAGAAAAGCGATAATTCAACACAAATAATTAACTTTTCTTATACTCCTGCAATCGGAGGTGTAAATTAAGTACCATTTTAACGATAATGAATGCTAATATAACGATAAATATATATTTTACCATGACCAGAGAAAAGTCAAACAACTTAAGGGGGTCACTTCCTCAGCCGTTTTCCAAACAAAAAAAAACCTGAATTTTAGGTACATTTTTCTAGATTCTAGAAAACTACTGGGCCGATCTATTTGAAATTTTGTATACATGTTCTTACCAATAAAATAAGCATTAACGGCAGCGGAATTAAAAAAACAACAACAATCAGAATCATGACAATTAATTGGGTTTACATTGGGATTTTTGTCAAATTAATTATTAGTTTTTATAAGCAAAATTGGAAAATTAATGAAGTCGATATTTTTAGGGTAGCTATGTGTTCCTGTATGTGGCTTTTTACTGCTCTTTGGTAATCAAAATTCGAGTTGCTCTTTCGGTGATATAACTCCAAACTGAATAAAGCCTAAAATTAACAGAAATTGAATGATTAATGATTGAGTTACAACTTCTCCCTCTCCCTGCTTCTTAAGAGATGAGAAACTTCCAGAACGTACGAAATTGACGACAGATGTCAAATATTTAAAATTCTTAACTATCCAGGCCGGATAAAATGGAAATTTTTCTTAAGACGCTGCTGATAACCATTCATTTACGCATTTAATTAATTTCGGTGTTCCCAGCAAATAGACTGCGAAAAATATTAATGACTATACAAGCCGCAACGAGTAGATTTTCTTATATACAAAGTCATTTATATACTTTTATTTATATACATCCAACGTCCCTCCGACCGATCAGACCCAGCCGTCATTTTCAATAGTTTTTTTTTTACCGGTGGCGGCGCATTTTTGCGAATTTAAATGGCGTTCAAAAATCGATGACGTAGCCGCCCATTTTGTTAATAAAATTTTACTAAAGGGAAAATCCAAAAAAAAAAAAAAAATTTTGAAAGCATCCAATATTTCATTCAACAAAAAATTAATTTGTATTTCACTAAAATGAAGTCATTCGTAACCTAGCTTTTTTAGCGGCTTAACAACTCGGAAATCGATTCGGTAATAAAAGTACGCTTGGCTTGGGGTGCTTTATACGAGACTGTACTTAGCATTACTGAAAAATAGGGTAAAATCCATCATTTGAATCGATTTCGTAACGAAAATGGTAATCGCAAAATAATTGATTTGATTAAAATTAAAAACTTAAATTAATAAATTAGAGATTTTGGGTAGCGGACTGTTTCCGTTCACACCGACGTTCTAATTATCGATCAATAAAGTATCAAAATCGATCATTTTCACCCCCAAAAAGTATCCAACTAAACTAAACATTTTAATTCCAATCTACTTACATAATTTAATTTACGGAAAAGCAATTATAACACAATAATATTTTTGATTTAATTGTAATGAAAATTACAATGGCGTCGTTTTCTGTACAGAAACTTGAATATTTTTTCTTTATTTGGGAAAATAAAATGGCTAGCGACTGGAATAACTAATTTATACGCTAAATAACCGCGCACATTGAAATCAAAATCACTTCTGTCGGCGATGGCGAATCGTACTTCGCTCCAAACCGGCAGCACCTCAACCGAAATTGGTCGGGGGCTCGACCAGTCAAATGTCAAATAGTGATGGGTGTTGCTGTCAAAGTGGATAATTTAACGATGATGTACGAGTTTCAGATGGGTTCGTATAATCTGTTATACGGTATTTACACGTATGGCAGGCACGTCACCGCAAGAAGCCTTTTTTGAGAGGAGCTCCTGTAGATCACCTTTCATAATGATTTTTCATGATTTCATAATGAAAAATCGCTTTTTTTGGGCCTCCTGACTGTATATAACCCCTTAAGACATCGTATCAAAATTCAAATTAAAAGTAATTGCTTTTAAATTAAAATTGTGTCTAGTGCCAAGCAAATACATATATGAATTTATCAGACTGATATTTGGTGAATTAAGGAGTTACGTGAATAAAAATTACTTCACAAACTTATTGAATTGCGTTAAATGTACGCTAATATATTAATCTCCACAATAGACCATGATGAACACATCAAATTTAACGATCGATATGTCTGACATCTTAATTCACCGCTTTCTCCCAGTGAAGGTTGGTGTCATCAACATTTCCGTTGACTCCATCGTTCTCTTTTGATTTTTTGCTGATAGAAAACAGACGTGGTAAGTTTTTTCGAAATTTTAAAATTGTTGAAATTCAATTAATTAATTAGATTTTATGTTATAAATCAATAATAAATCAATCGAATGTAATAAATTAATAGTCGGGGATTAACCTAATGATAATTGTTCTTATCGATTTTAATCTAACCTCAATTTTAATTTTTAGATCTAGCACGTTTCGAAAATGGTAAACGGACGAATTCCATCGGTCTTCTCAAAGACCTATGTTACACCTAGACGGCCTTACGAGAAGGCTCGCTTAGATCAGGAGTTGAAGATTATTGGTGAATATGGTTTGCGTAACAAACGAGAAGTATGGCGAGTAAAGTATACATTGGCCAAGATTCGGAAAGCGGCCCGAGAATTGTTAACGTTGGAGGAGAAAGATGATAAACGATTGTTCCAAGGTAAATGAATTTGTTATTTGAATTCTTCGAATTTAT
Organism: Symmerus nobilis; assembly: GCA_027564815.1. NCBI lineage: Eukaryota > Metazoa > Arthropoda > Insecta > Diptera > Mycetophilidae > Symmerus > Symmerus nobilis. Next base: position 3,960 of record JANTOP010000897.1, read on the forward strand.
AAAATGATGATTTTGAATTGTTGACACCTCTTGACTGATTATATGAATGTTGAAATGCTAATTCCAGCTATAGGAAATTCTGAACCATCCAAATTTCACCAACTTCCATTTTATTGATAGTTTTCGATTAACTTCGTTGTAATTTTCTAGGTAATGCATTGTTACGTCGTTTGGTTCGAATCGGCGTATTGGACGAGTCCCGCATGAAACTCGATTATGTGTTGGGTTTGAAAATTGAAGATTTCTTGGAGCGTCGTCTTCAAACGCAAGTATTCAAACTGGGATTGGCCAAATCTATCCATCATGCACGCGTTTTGATCCGTCAAAGACATATTCGGTAAATATTCTCCTAAATTGAAAATAAACATTCTCACAACAGACCACTTAAGTGTCTTTCTATGGCACTTAATGTCTGGTAAGATATCCCGCAGGCATGACTAATCTTACGAATATTCATGCCTTGTGTAAGTAACATTTTTTAAGGATATTGATTTTAAAAATTCATCCGGTTTCAATTCTAACCCAAATTTTAATTTTTTAATTTATTTACTAGCGTTCGAAAGCAAGTTGTCAACATTCCATCGTTCATTGTACGTTTGGATTCCCAAAAACATATTGATTTCTCCTTGAAGTCACCATTTGGTGGTGGCCGTCCAGGACGTGTTAAGAGGAAGAACTCCAAGAAGGGACAAGGTGGTGGTGCAGTAGAAGAAGAAGAGGAAGAGTAAAATATGTTATATTCTTCAATGTAAAACATGATTTTTAATAAATCTGATTAAAAAAAACACATCTTTTCATTTAATTATAATAAAAATAAAATAAGTTGAATCATTCATTCATTCATAGGCCAATTTTTAAGGAATTTAGGTTTAAAAAGCCTAGAGAATATTGAATCGACGATTTAGCCAATCTGCTGAATTTGTTCACATTGGCGTAGGCAATAGTAGAAGTCGATCATACTCAATCGAAATGACATTGATGCAACATTCAACAATCACATGTTACATATGACTTTACCTGTCATAATATTCGTTTGAATAATTTTTGCAAAAAGTTTCATAATAAATTTTATTTTATAAAAACCGGCAGTTCCGATAATTTATAATAATTTTGTGCAGTTCCGACCTGAATTTCCTTCATAACAAACGTAAGTCCTTATAAATATTCCTTAGATAAATATTTAATTCAATTTCATGTTAATTTGAAATCGTTAGTTAATTTTAGGGGATTACCGAAAAAAATCAAGGTCGCCGGCTCGCTACCCATTTATAGATTTTTCCATTTTCGCTACACTACCAATTTAAAGAAAATGTCTGTACAAACAGTATTGTTAGACTTTTCTATTGATCCGGGCCGGATCGGTGATGAGATAACCCGAAAGGAATTGATGAAATTGATTAAAACCGGGTTGGAACAGTTTTTTGCCGAACTGCAATTTGTTTATGAGATTCGTACGGCCGATGGTTTGTTAACGTTATATTCCGAGAAGAATACAGTTTTCTTCAACATTCGCCTGTTTAATTATGGTTTGATAACGATTAATATTGAATATTTTAAGGAGGACGGTAAACAACAGCGTATCGGATTCGATGTAAGTGTCTCTATATAGAAACTCTCACTAGTAAGGGAGTAAAATCATGTCTGAGATTAAGGTTGGAATTTAAAATTAACTTCCAGTAATTTAGAAAAATCAATTATACAAATTAGAATTAGGTCACCTGGAACTGTAACATTTCTCTGCTACTTAACGACTAGACTGCTTTTGGTCCGAGAAGTTGTAGGCTAGAATTCGGAAGAGGATTAATAAAATTATAATAATTAAAAAAATGCATAAAAGGATGTAGATTGAATTGTCTTTATTTTAGAAAATTAAATCACTGGAAAATGTGCTTCGCATAAAATTAGAATCGGAAAGATCTAAGCATTTGCCGCCAATAAAACGTGGTAGTATTGCTGATGTATACCTAACTAGTTCAGGTTAGAGCTCTATCATCGTACAATTTCTTGCACTAACATTTTATTATGTACTTAAATCCCAGGTGAAATTTAATAGGATTTTATCCTCTCCACATTAATTAAATTTAGTAATTTAAGCATGATTCACTGTTATGTTAGTTTTCCGATTCCAAATTTATGCATTTATACGCTTTAATATGTTTTATAGTAATCACATAAAAAATGAATTTACCTGCATGGTTACTACTGAATTAAAACAACCCCTTCCCTTGCTGATCCAATCTCTTCCGTTAGTTTTTTTTTTTAAATCCAAATTAGAAATAGAAGTTCTTGATACTGCACAAAATGCTTGTACATTTTCGGACGGTTTCGACCGTTAAACTTCCTTAATTTAATATAATAACCGTAAGTAGAAACGGATTCATTTTACATTAGTAAGTGCCACGAATATCATGATACAACGATCCCCATTAGGGATCTCCAAATCCGATGAGAACATGAAATATATATAAGGACGTTCGCCTGAATTTTAACTTAATTTTTCTTTTTTTTTCGGTTTTCCGATATCATATGATTTTCGTTCTATTGGGGGTATAGTTAACGCGAGAACTTCGTAACAAATTATGTGGCTCATTATGTGTTAATGGTAATGCGTATCCGGCTTTACAACGTAGCCAAACTAGCCGATATTTTCCGTTGTCAGGTAAGTTTCAAAATTTGATCCGAGTACCAAGCAATCAAAAAAATATAATTGTAAAGAAGTAAGTGAATTGGGGAATTTAATTAATTCCCTTATTCGTATTTTGTATATTATAATCGCATGTATCAGCTATTTTGGCTCCTTGATAAGCCTTGAACCATAAGTAAATGCATGTGGTTGGCTTCAATTTAAGTATTGTAGATCGTTAGAAAATAGTGAATGAAATGTAGAATAGAATTTTCAGATTAATTTCAATTAAAAACCTAAATTATGGATGTAAAGCAGATGAGCGAATTCTTGAAACGCCTCAGTGCAGGTGGAATTGGCAATATTCGCTTCCTAATATTAGAAGACTGAGTCTATCTATACCAGTGGCGTGCAGTCAATATTTTCATAAGTTGTGCAAAATTTTATATTTTCCTGGGTCGGAAAAAAAAATGTGAAAACGCAGAAAGTTGCTTTGACAGTTAGCTGAAAATACAAAAATTAAATATTTCGGAAAAGTTGAAATTTATATAAGAAATATCAGAAATTCGTAAAAGCTCTCACAAAGAAATTTGAATATCAGACATCTCGACATTTGATCTGGATTTCCCTGTTATTTTCTTCGGATCCAAAAATATGTAATGACGCAGGAAGTTTATCAATTAGTTGAGAAAAAATACAAAAATATAAAAACTAAACTTTTCGTACAAAAGCTCCGCGAAAACTACAAAAGCTCCCAAAAGCTCTATTCTCCGAACCTTATTTTTAACGTTTTAAAATCTATTTTCTATACAGATAACGGTCCCTTAACTGAATTTAAACTTTTCCGAAAAAAGCTAAAATAAAATCTTGAAAGCTCATTGAAAGCTTCAAATTGAAATGTCATTTTATATAATTTGAAAGCGAATGTTTATCCTATTCATTAAATTTTCGTACAAATATTATCCAAACTATTAAAAGCTCTAAGTTTGGAAGCTAGTTTTTTACGTTTAAAAATCTATTTATTATACAGATAACGATCCCTAAGCAAAATTTAAAATTTTCCCATAAAAAGCTCAACAAAAGCTCATTTCATTTCGAAAGCTCATTGAAAGCTTCAAATCAAAATATCATTCTATATAATTTAGAATCCAATATTTATTTCATTCATTAAATTTAGATAAAATGTGAAATATTCGTTAAAAACTTTATCAACCCACTGTAAGCTTAAAGAAAGATTAAAGTTTAGATTTAGAACTTCATTATTTGTGTGTTAAAATCTATTTTCTATCCAGATATCGGTCCTTTTATGAAATTTTAATTTTTTCCCAAAAAACATGCTTGAAGAATCTCGAAAGCTTATTGAAAGCACATATTTATATAAAATTTCAGGCCGAAAGCTTAATTTTTCAAGAAAGCGCAAAGATAATTTGCATTCTATTCAATTCATTAAAGCTTCGGCAGAAATTTTAATTTTTCACAAAGCTTTTAACTTTAAAGCTCTAATGAATAAAATAATATTATATTTTAATTCAAAGCATTGGATAAGCTTGATGAATATTGACAAAGTTATTAAATAATATAAATTCAGTTAGGCGTGCTCTGCGCCTACTGCGCATCAGACTGCATGCCACTGATCTAAACTACAGCTATAAGGAGGACCTCGGTATACTATTCAACTTCATTGTAGGTTCCTTCAATAGAATCGATCAAAGAAATGTCGGAAATTTGTTCCGGTTTTTGAATTTTGGCAAACAAATCTACACAAATTTTCGTTGTTTTAGAATTTATCTAGAAGTCTCGTGAAGAACTTAAGCTTCCGGGAAATTCTATTGAGGAATCGGGAAATCTGAGTATGCAGAAATAAACCTATGGGTACAACGAGGAAACTGTAATACGAATTTTTTCAAATTATCAAATTGGGGGTTTTTTTTTTGAAAAATTTAGAGGATAACTTAGCAATAATTTGGCATCATTAGATTAGAAAATTTTTCAAAAATATTCTTAAAAATTCTTAGGAAAATGTGAAATAAAAATCAGTCGATTTTATTGAATTTCTACAATTCGATGTTTGGCGGAATTTAAAAAATATAAATTGTAAGGTGACCCTCTGTACTTTACGTCCTTAGACCCGAAATAGACCCCATAAAATCAGGTGGTTGGTTGTTCGAAAGAGTATTCATTTCTGATTCTTTAATAGAATTTTTCTAATGTTTAGGATTTTCGAGACTGTCATGAAATTTGTATCAAATCGAATGTACGGGGGTCGATGTTTTCCCAGAAATTGTCAGAGAATTTTCTTGCTTAATACCTCCTCGTACCTGAAGTACTTTAAAGGTATGCAAAAGAATAGAAGTTTATAGAACGTCTCGAATACAGGAGTATGAAAATTTGACACTAAACGTGTCTTTTTATCATCTATTCTTCTTAGAGACGGGACGCAGGGCATTCTGCTTCAACGCCTTTATTTCACTTCTCCTTACCAATAGCTCAACCTTCCTCGAAGAGCATCGAGTCATTATTGTCATGAATCGACGGGGACTAGCTTCCATCCTCCATCCAATCGATTGTCGGTGAAAAATTCATATATAGACAAACGTAATTTTTAATTTCGAAGTTTGAATTTCTAGAAAATCAATAGCTTGTTTTTGCAATGCATTTGTACTTGTTAATGGTAGAAATTCAAGAGCTTGTCAAATTCGCTTATTTTATAATACGAAATATTTTTTACTGACGGCTCTTTCTCAACAGATGAACGGATCCTAGAATACGATATTGATAAAGTACTGTTCGATAAGCGATCACTATTACAAAAGGTACAAATCGTCCATTCGAAGAGCTTAGGAAATATGCTCGTCCTCGACGAACTACAAAGTAATTCAATATATTAATATTAACATATTGAAAAATATACGAATCTCAATTTATAATTAAGATATTTCCGAGGCGGATCTCATCTATACGGAAACGTTAATGCAACGTGGTATTGAAAATTATGACAGTAAGGAAATTTGTATTTTGGGTGGTGGTGATGGAGCCCTGCTGTATGAACTGTTGAAAGAGAATCCGAAATTTGTAACGATGCTTGAAATCGATGATGTCGTTATGGATGCATGCAATCAACATTTACGATCGATTTGTGGTGATGTGTTGGAACATCGAAAATCTGATAATTATGAGGTAAGAAATGAACTAAAACGATTTTAAGTAATTAAATTAAATCTCATTTCTTTCGATAGATAATTCTTGGTGATTGTATGATTTACTTGGAGAAGTATGCCAAAGAGGGGAAGCAATTCGATTATGTGTTTGGTGATTTGACTGATATACCATTATCGCCAACACCAACCGGTGAATTATGGGATTTCATTAAGTCGATTTTACAAAAATCACTTAAAATTTTAAAGCCGAACGGAAAATATATGACGCACGGTAACGGTGCCAATTGTCCCGAATCGTTACGTATGTTCGAGGAACAACTGAACAAATTGGAACCGAAAGTTAAATTTAATACAACCCGGGCTTTCGTTCCATCATTTATGGAGGATTGGGTATTTTATCAAATTGAATTCGATGTTTGATAGATGGTGATTTTATTCAACCGTTACATTAGTACCGATTAATGATATTTATCCAATTTGCCCGTCAAAATATTATTACATCATTTATAATCGATAAATCAATCAATTGTCAATTTAAAGTTTTTTTCTTCGATAAATTTGTTTGATTATTTTGCGCTTATTACTTTAGATTTAAACTGAACTCGCCATATTTTTCTTTTTAATAATTTTAAAATTTAACTTGTAACCGTTAAGTATTAAATACTACACACAATTGTCTTGTTACAATAATAATTTTTAAATTAAGCGAATTTACCAAAAAATTGATATAAATATGACTTAAGACATACAATTAAAACCATTTATGCCATTGAAATGAATTTACTGAAGTTTAATATGTTTTAAGAACGGAACAGGGACGTCTAATATTTTAACTAGATTTATTACTGGACACCTAACTACCCTATGCTGTTTGTCCATCTTAAATCTTAAATTAACAATTAATTAATCTAACTAATAAGAAAATCAATGATAATTATTAGAAAATAACTAAATGCATTTTTATTACTACTTGTTGACTTAACAAATTTTTTAATATTTTCTGGGATAGTGAATAAATGCTGTAAATCTATAATTCATTAATCAACTGCTGATTTATAATGGATTCCTTGCTTAACAATATATTAATCTCGTCTGGTGGATATCATTTCTTTCCATATTTTCGGGTTAAGTCATCAAAAGCTGGATCTTGTATGTTCAACATTAAACTGCTCGCATTAAGGTAGACTTTATTTTGTGAGTTAGCGATCTAAAAGAAAGATGGTATATTTTAGGAAATAAAATAAAATATATCAGAATATAAGATAGATGATCCTTACGGTTCTAGCAATACTTTGTGCTGCCCGAATTTTTCTCAATTTCAAATAACCAGGATTTCGACCAACGGCTAAACCTAAGTAAACATATCTGTTAAGGAAAATTATTCATCGAAATTGAATTTTTTTATATTTATAGTTTTTAGAAAAAGGATATCATTTTAGCGGCTTCCGCTTCACCCTCCGCCTGTACAATTTTCTGTTGTTTCTCCTGTACGGCTCGTTCAACAAAGAAGGCAGCCCGTTGCGCTTCCTGTTGAGCCACCTGTTTCGATTCAACGGCTGCCGTATATTCCTTACCGAAACTTAATTCGGTCAACGACACATCATCCAAAATGATATTAAAATCACGTGCCCGTTCAACTAATTCACGACGAATTAATAGCGACACCTGTTGTCGTTGCGTAATCAATTGTGATGCATTAAATTTGGCGACAACACTCTTCAACACTTCGTTACAGATGGATGGTAGAACTTTTTCATCGTAATCTAAACCTAATTGGCGATACATGATCGGTAGGCTGGATGCATCCGGTCGGGATAGTACCCGCAACGAAATGTTTACCATTTGTAAATCTTTTGAACCGGTTGGTGAGGAAATTTTACGGGGTCGAGAACGGATATCGTAAATGATTGGATATTCGAACCATGGTATACGGAAATGTAAACCTTCCGGATAGATTTCTTGTTGAATACCGCTCAGACGATTGAATATAATAGCTCGGTGGCCACCTTCAACTAAAAAAAAAGGGAATTCAATTGTTAAGTGTTTGGTTAATAAAAGATTCAAGTTTGTAAATAATAATTGTCCGATCGGGCCGGGAGGTAATATTGTTTACGATTAATAAAATTCATTGTTATCGGGTGAGATTAATTTCTATACAATTTCTCCATCCATGGAAAATGTTACGTCATTTAAAAGTCGCAGTAGAAACCGCCGGGTAAATTTACACCAAGATAATAACTGGAGTTTTTATTTAATTTTCAAAATTATCTTCTCTTACCTGTATATAAAGATTGAGAGATACCGTACGCAAAAACCGCACCGATTCCTAATACTTTCAAGCCCAATCCTAATCCGGGCGGTCCGCCTTTACCCAATTTTCCAGCGAAGTCATTCAATTTACTTTGAGCCATCTTCTATATAACTTTATAAAATCTATTAAAGATTTACAACCAATTTATATGGATGCGATAAAAAAATAATGGATTTGTAACCTATTGTGGACGCCGATAAATTGAAAAATAATCAGACAAATAAAAAATTTGGTTAATTTTTTCAAGATGAAATACAGAAAAACATGGGGCATGGTTTCATATGACATATGATCTGACGCCGGTTTGATTTTTAAGTATTTTTGATCAAACTGTCATTCCATTAAAGTAATTTCGTTTTTTTATACCAGTTTCTCGGCAACGAAATAAAGGATTCTTGGTTATTTTATTTACAGGAAATAGGTAATTATTTCAATTAATTCAATTATTTCTATTAAATAATGAAAAATTTGTATATTTAACTTGTATCCAATAGGAATTTAAAATTAAATTAGCTTATTGTGTTATATTTGACTTGATTACAAACAATTGGTCATAAGCCAGGACCGAAGCCACGTAAACCATGTTTGACACTTAAACATTTCGACCGGTTAAAACATGAGATTTGATCGGGTAAAAAGTCGTTTCCCTGACTGATGGATCGAGATATTTCTTATTAAAATCAGTCTCGAAAGTCTCAAGGAAGGCATTCATTAATCTTGTCCTGGAATTTCAGGATGTGCCAAACGTGTAATGCGAAAGATGCACCGTACTTACGGCTATCTGTATAGCAATACAGCGGGCTTTCGCCCCAACCTGACAGTCAGATCTGGGTTCCGGACTACTACGTGTCCAAATGATAGAACTGATGCCGCTATGTCGGAGGTTTGCCGACTCTGTCAAAATAAATTTGAAATTACACCTGGGAAAATGGTTTCTTTTGTATAGAAGTCTTCTAGCTCACCACATTCGTTCACTGTTTCAAAAACCCTTCTTAAACAAGCTCTACCAATATAGAATCACAGCTGAGTCGCATATGATACTTATTAAGCTCTATACGAATTATAAATAAGCTTGACGACTCTCCAACTCAAGGCAATTTCCTGCTTGGGATATTTAGTCCTAATTTAGCCTTCATCTTAGTTCTTATCAGGATGCGTTTTGGCTATACTCAGCTTATTCATTATAATTCTTATAGTATGGAGACTTGAAAAGAAAAGATCATGAGGCGAAAATGCTGAAACATTTCCTCTCAAATTCCTCAGCATCAAATCCCATTCATAACTGATGTACCGTTTAAATCTTGCACTAATAAAACGGATCGATCCATGGCTCGAAAAATACAAAGCGAAATTCTCAGACAGCTCTGGAGCTAAATTAATTAGGGGAAATTGCATAACTTCTCCGTGAAGACTCCTCCTTGTGCGGACTATGCTAGTAATTTAGTAAAGTGGCGTGTAATTTAGTAACTAAACGTGTCTGAACAATACGAATCAACTTAGTTGATTCTGATTCTATCAATTTTATTCTTTACTTTCCCAAAATATAAAATAAATTGGATTGACTCGACTAATTACGTACTAAACTACTCGAGCTAGTCGACTCAATACTAGCATAGTCCGAACAAGGCTTAAGTCTTTTCAGATTATTTTAGCTAATGAAACAGCAATATTGCTTGGGCTTCAGACCATTTCTACAGATTTAATTGTTATATATTTGCAACCCTGAATTTAATCGATTGTTAGACGACCTGTGATTCAGTTAGTTACAAGTTATGCGTTCTTTTTGGCTTCGTATTTAAACGATCGCCAATTAACTGTAGACATGTAGAAGATAACCCAGTCAAATTTCTGGACACAAAAATTAAGGTGGTAATTTTCAATAGTACAGGGGCATGAAATGATAAACTTCATAAGCTTAGGCTTTGTAGATTATACACATAATCAGATGTATGCTCCAGAGAAAGCCGACCATACGTTTCGATTTCTATTGGCCAGCTCACTGATTTTCCACACTTTTTGGCTCCTTGATGTCTACTTACGGCCCTGTATGGTCTCTCTCTTTTATGGTTTCGGTTCAGTTGAACGCCGCCCTCGTTATATCTCCGATAGGTCATAGTAAAGTGTAACCGATCCAATTCCACTTTCCTCGTCTTACTTGAATTACAGTTTTAGATGCCAATCTTCCTCCACAGATCCTCATTAGAGACGATGATTGTTGTCAGTCGAATGACATTCTGTTCAATCTCCATTGTTAGGAATTCTACAGGGATATTATCAGCATATTATCTTTGACGTGTTTAACATTATCTTAATATCTGCCCGACCTGTTATCCGTTCGTTGAACCTTCTTGACTGTGCGCATTTCGGGATGGTTTGTTGAAGAAAAGTATTCAGTCCATCTCCATCTATTGGCCATCTATAATTAACAAATTTCCATCATCAGTTCTAAGGGGGAAGTCTGTCAGCAATACTGGCAATACATAAGTTGTATTATAATGTAGGGCCTTATACGAAACCCTAGGAACGTCTCTGGAATTTCAAAACTTCTGTATTTTTGAATGACTCAAGTTTTACATTATTTTTGTGTTTTCATTTATTCGATAAAAAATCAGAAAATTATTCGAACTGAAATTTTTAGGAAAAAATTTTTTTTACTTTAAATCGAACATTTTTTTTGAAAATCTGAAAATTTCTTCGAAAATGTTTCACTAAAATTGAAAAATTGCATAAAATTCAAAAATTTCTTAAAGGAAATATTTTAAAATAATCGAAAAATTCCATAAAAACGGGAAAATTTGGTCAAATTTTATAAATGAAATTGGGAAATTTTCTTGAAGGTTACAAAATTTCATGTAAAACGGATAATTATATTCTCAATATATCTCACCGATAAATTTAGCCTCAAAATTTCAAATATGCCAGAAATTATCCAAATTAGGTGCTAATTAATAATATTCATTTCCATCAAGGCGTAAATTGTAAAGCTTAACGATTTTTGACCGATTACCGATTTTCTCTGCTAATCTTAGCGAATCTGTGCACATCTAAGGAATCCCGAATCCCCTTATATCCAATCCAAAATAAAATATGTCGAGAATTTCTAGCAAAACCAAAATTCTCAAGAAATCCTATAGAAAGTCGACTAAAAATTGAAAAAATCGAAATATCTACTACAAGCCAATAAGCAAGCAATATGAAATTTGGGGTCTCGCAGATTGTTTCGATGTGATTAAATTTAATGAACCACACTTAGGTCAAGTTTGCGGTCCATGTTTGGAAAACTGATGTAAAAATCGGCGAAATATCAGAATATTCTAAGAATCGAGTAGAATCGGGGACAAATGAATGATAAATGTTGACTTATTTTATCCTAATTTATCCATCCGTACCCGTTACCGTCTCTCTACCACATTTTCTTAATTTTTCCTGCAATTTTCATGAATTTTCCTTACATCTCCACGAATGTTTCGCGTCATTTCTTCCCAACTTCTTTCAGTTTCATACATTTTCTGATCATTTTTCAACTCTTCTAACCTTCCTTAAGTTTTCAAAATCTTTTCTAATTTTACCCGACTATTTTCTGCATCCTTCCGAATTTTCCCGATTTTTTCCCTACTTTTTCCATGATTTCCCACCATCTACTTAGCATTCCCGACTTATTTATACCTTAAATTTCCTCTATTTTTCTTGCTCATTTGAGATCATTTTGGGAAGTTTTGACTATCAGAGAGCTGCTATCAGACTATGGAGAGCTTACTCTCAGATAGTTTTCTCAAAAACCGTGTCCACTATTGAATTGGGCCGGTATTCTCGACAGTGAATTTAAACGATATTTCGAAATTGATTGATCCATAAGGTCAGAATGATCCCCGTAACTTATATTTTTAAAATTCCGGCAAATAAATGGTTGTAATTTTTATCAACCGAGAATTTAATCAGAGTTGAAATGAGTTACCGAATACCGAATTTTCTTTTAAATTAATTATTTTATTTTGAGTATCTTGAATGTTAATTTCTTTTTATTTGTTTTCATAGAATTACAAAATGATTTCACCTTTTAATTATCAATTTTCAATTGATAAGTTTAATAAAATAAATTAATTTAAGATAACAAGAAATTATATGGTAGTTTTCCTCATATATGCCATCAATTCTATACTTTCTTCAATTGACCACTCTTTTTTAGAAGCCATTTCTATACAACAACTCTCAGATTAACTATCAAAAATTCGAATAAAATATAAAATACAGTGTGTCCACTTGAGGGCAACTCTCAACTAGTTCACTGTTTGAGAGTTGATAGTCACTATAGCTATAGTCGGATAGCTACTCTCAGGAGCGTGTACACTTGAGAGAAATGCTCTCGAGCAGCATTATAGCTATAGTCCGATAGCTACTCTCAGGAGCGTGTACACTTGAGAGAAATGCTCTCGAGCAGCATTATAGCTATAGTCCGATAGCTACTCTCAGGAGCGTGTACACTTGAGAGAAATGCTCTCGAGCAGCTCTCTCAAGTGGACTCTCTAGTATTTCTCTCAAGAGGACACTTACCAATATGAAATTTTTTTTCTCCAACTTATTCTGCCTGAATTGAATTGAATTTGAATTCTCCTGCTTATTCTGACTTCAAAATTTGTCGTCAATGAAAGATTAACAAAACAATCAAATAATTTGTTATCTCAAAACTCGGATAGCTCATCTGCTATCTGGGAAAATTAGGCGTAGCCAGTATCTTAATGATATTTTTAATTCAAAAATTGAACTAACGATTAACAAATAATGTACCAGAATTGTTATCTCAAAACCCTGAAATTAGTTTTTAATTTAGCTCATAAATCGGACTTTTCTTAACAAAATTTTGAATTCAAAAATTTTCTACAACGAAGGAGATATCCATTTTCGCGATTTCATTCTCAGAGGGTAATTAAAATCTAGATAACATTCTATTCGCGCAGCTACCTAATACTACATCTGTTTCCGACAATAAAATCTGATTCTGATTGGTCCCAGAAACAAAGTTGTATTATTTATTCATTTAAATTCACCCCAAACTTTCATCTCTTAGATTTTAAAATTTCAGTTAAATTCTATTTTTTTTCAAATCAAAATTTCTTTCTACTTTTCTGATAATAATACCTAACTGGAAAATCTATCTAATCTACAGGTAGATTTTTATCTCTAATCTATCACTAGCGAGAGTAGGACGATAGTTTTGAGAAACAAATTGATTAGATTTTATTGATTGAAAAATTAATTATTTGAGAACAAACTACTTGAAAGTCAGCAATCTTGTTCACGCGCTACCAATTATCTCGTATCATTCATTTTGTTTATTTTATTTTTTATAAATATGAATTCACGATACTGAATCTTTCATGTTAAATAATAAATTACTATCGATTTGATTTGTTATGAATAATATAGTAACTTAATTATAACTTTAAATAAAAACCAGATTTAATAACTTGTCGTCATTATTGAATTGAGTTTCATATTCATCCATATGAAACATCTTTATTAGTTTCATTATGATTATATTTTAAAATTTAAAATTAGCTTGATTTTATAATTTCAGAACAATCCCAAAATGGAGTCAACATTAACAAGATACGTATCAATTGTAAATCCATCAGTTTATCCACATTTGTCAATCGTCCTGATGTCCATTGGAACATTTTTTACCGCATGGTTTTTCATATTCGAGGTGTCCCGTACAAAAGGACGAGACAATGTTATATTCAAGGAGCTGCTAATCAGTTTATTTGCATCGATTTTCTGTGGATTCGGTGTACTGTTCCTACTACTTTCTGTGGGCATATATGTATAGTTAAGAACAAATAAAAATTTTTTAAATCATTAAATGAAACGGTTAAATTTTTCTTTAATCAATTATTCTCTGCCATATAAATTTAAATTCCATTCTTTCAACATTGAAACTGTTCAACTATTTGTGCTTATTTGGATGTATTGCATTTTTTTCTAGCACAACCCTGTACGTTATTACATCTTTCCTACGAATAAAAATCGTCATTTACGAAAAAATGACCAATTATTTAGTTTCAATATATTTTAAATAATATAAATTTTCGATTAAAATATTTAATAATATGCGTGTTGTTGTAATTTCAATAATTACATATTGTTCCGTTATATAAGGGTTTGATTTATTCTCTTAAGCAGCAAGGCCAGCCTTTTGTCTACATTTTTGCATAATTGCCCGAAACATAAACTGTTTACGAGATAGTTGACGTACTAATTTTAAGAATGTTTCCAAATCAATGACATTACTGCGTAACGCTTCACCAATATAATAGATGGAATCTTCCGTCGCTGCTTCTTCAGCATACGCGTTTAATAATCTGAAAATGTGGGCATCGGAACGTTAAAATTTTAATCTGAATTAAAGTTATTTAACACTCACTGTCTGTATAACGGAGCTGTTGTTGTAACCGCTTCGTCAACATCAATACCACCTACTTTTTCTAACGATTCCAACGATTTTTCTAAGCTTTCCTTTTTATCCTTTAATACAGCTATATTTGTTTTAATCTCATTCTATTTAATTTGATAAAAAATTAACTTAAAAACTCTTTTTTTTAAATAAATTCTTATCCATATACTTCTTCCCGTTCAAATTTGGAAATAATATCATCAATTTTAGCTCGGCCCTCAACTAATTCCTGTTTCGTTCGATTTAATGTTTGAATTTCGGCCTGATACCCATTGACACGTTCCCGAATTCGTCTAAAATTAAGATTCAGTATTACTAATGAAATTGTTTGGTTTAATTCGATACCTTCTGATCTTATCTTCTACGGCACTTATTAATGAAGCTTTAATATGCTCCTCTGTTATCGTTCCCGTTCCAGATGGATTTGTTGTATCCTGGATATGTATTCAAAAAATATAAAACGTTAAAGGAGTGTTAGACCATGTAATAGATACGTACGTAGACCGAATTAAAATTGGGATACGGTGCTGTATTTGTCGGTCCCCATAACGGATATGGTGATGCTGCCGATGGCATTGCCATTGGACCACCCGTTGGATATGGTGGAAAATTACTTTGCACCGGATACGGTAGATTATTTCCGGCAGCACCACCACCAGCTGGAGGATATGGCATAAACTTATTTCCCGCATCGTTACCAGATGGCATGTAATCTTAAACAATACAAATAAATCAAACGGATAGAAAGAAGTATTCAATCATTTGTTGGTAAAAATTCTTACTCATTGGTGGGTATGGCATGTTGGGTGCTTCCTTTGGCCGCGCATAAACCGGTGGGAAATCTCCGAAAATAATAATCATCACTTGCAGGAGGCCAAGTAGATCGGATGCATTCTAAAACCAAAATTTAAATTTAATAATTTAAACTTTTTAAAATTCGATTGTTCATACCGAATTCCAATCGTGAAGATATGGCAGGTAAACTTTCCCATTACCGTCCACATATTTTGAAATTTTAATTTGCATATCCGGTGTTGGTTTTACATAGCATAACGGCGCATTTATCGGATGGGTATCCATTAAATATATGCTTATCGGAATATGGTACGTGTTGCCTTTGTAGGTGATAGGGATTGTTCCACACATATTAAATAAATCCTTTGTTGTTCCATCGTTAAACACTGAAAAGAAAATCAATGATGGAATTTGGAATGAGGAGTGGCTGCATCCCTTACCATAACTCTCAAATTTGTATTCCAGTCCACGGTACGTATTAAGAGTATCTATTATATCCTTTTTAATGGTGGCATTTACATTCTTGTACTAAAATTTAAGAAAAAAAAAAACATTCTCAACCGTGACTGAAGTGGCGATCGTAAATTCGTGATTTTTCTTACTTTCGATAGCAATTTAGCGATATTAGGGTCATCCTGTCGTTTTTGCATGATTATTTACACTTCCTATTAATTTTTAATTATCCAATTCCCTTTGTGGGTGGCGGCAGTATCTGTCTGTTTCTTGATTAGTAACGAAATTACACCATAAATGAATGAATGTAGCCAAAAAAAACCAACAATAATAAAAAAAAATTTATCATCTTCTCCGCTTTGACATTTTTCGTCGTTTTTCGTGAATTTATAAGCATTTCGATTATCTCCTTCATTGTCAGCTGAGGAGTTGGTGGGGACGCCGTTGAAATTCATACGACTGTGGTGGCAAAATAAATAAAAGGGCGGGAATGCTAAACGTCAGTAAAAAAATAAATTTTGAAGATAAATTTAAAATTTTCGAAGATTTGAATTTTGAGTAAGTTTACTCCGGTCTAGAAATAATTTTAATTTATAAGGCGCATTGCGAGCGTGGACGTGTACTTATTTATAATGTCCGTTTATGGAACCCATCGCCTGTTTCCTCATATCGGTTCGATGTCGAGCTCATCACAAGCCTTGATTTATCCAGTGATAAGTCGAATTCATGTAAATACATTTAAAATTATCAATTATTAACAAAACAATTAATATTATTGAAAAATTTGTAACTTTTTATATCGCTATCGAATACACCGGTCAGGTCAGAAGTCGTCAGTTTGTTTATTTATCACTTCTTGATGGCACATGTATCATTCCTTACTGTTGACCAGTTGTTACTCGGTCCGGGTTCATTATAGAGTCATATGCGACCGTATCCGAGCAACAAATATATCTATCACTCACTTAGGCCATAAAATGACTAGTAAGTAACGGCAGTAATTTTAAATTTGGATTTATAGTCAATTTTCAACCAGACTAAATATCATCGGTGGCCATTTACTATGACGATTAACATTTTATTGGTCCAGGTCAGTAATAACCTTATTTAACTGATTTTCTAACTGAGTATCTTTTCTACAATGTAAGTTTACGGTTTTCTGACCGTTAATATCCTAAGTAGAACTTATAAGCATTTGCAGGTTACATTTGTTCTAAATTGTGACGTGGTCCTCCCCCTAAACGCCACTTGAACCTCTAATGGCAATGGGTAGATCGCTGGTTCAATTCTCGCTTCGGTAATTTTGACTGCAGACTGCCATGTGGGCCTCCTTATTAGATAAATAAATTAATAGTGTTTTGTGGGTAAATATACAACTCTTTTCAAAATAAAATTTTGTTAAGAAAAATTTGCCTAATTTGGCTAAATTTATTTTCCTCGGATTGCCCCGGATGTGATTAATTTATGGGTTCGGAGATAAAAAATTGTTCAACCGAAATACGAGCTTTCCTACGCAAATTTTAATAATTCCCGATACATCTCTCAATCGGCGGATCAATTATGAAATTAGAAATTTTGTGAAGAAAAGTTGACTCAATTTGTCTGAATTTATTTTTGCCGGATAGCCGATATTTATCCGATAGCCGATACAATTTTTAGAAATTAATTCAGGACCAAAGCAGTTTATCAAAATTAGAAATTGAATTTGTTCCAAACAATTTCAATATTAAAAAATCAAAATTTCGGAAAAGGTATCAATTTGTGTAAATTCTCTTAAAATTATCCGTAAATTATTCTGAACCAAACCTTAATCTAACGTTCCAAATTCCAAACAATCCACCGCCGATGGATTAGACATTTTTGTGGAAAAGTTCCGTGGAAAATTAAAAGCTGGAAGAATATTTTACATTTCGCTTTTAAATTTAATGTCATTGAAATTTAAAATTATTTAAAAGAGCTTTAAGAAACTTCCAAAAGCTTATCCAACGCTTTTAATTAAAATATTATTTTATTCATTATCAAATCTATTTAAAGCTTTAATTAATTGAATTGAATTGAAGGCAAATTATGATGAAGGCATTCATTGCCCTTGTTTTGCTCTTGTAAAATTCATCTATCGGCCTGAAATGTTCCATAAATATTATATGCAATGAGCTTGCATGATTTTTGAAGGATTTCCTTTGTTTTTTGTGAAATATTTGAAATTTTGCGATAGGACCACAATATCTGGATAGAAAATAGTTTTTAAAATGTAACAAATTGAGTTCGAGACTTAGAGCTTTATTTGATCTTACATTGGATTGATAAAGCATTTTATAATTCGCAGTAAGCGAGAATTTTATATTTTATCGAAATTTAATGAATCCAATAAAAATTCGATTTCAAATTATATAAAATGACATTTTAATTTTAAGCTTTCAATGAGCTTTCAAAATTTTAAAGCATAATTTTAAAAAATATTGAAACTTCGTTATTGGGTCGTTATCTGAATAGAAAATCGATTTTCAAACGTAAAAAATAAGGTTCGAAACTTAAAACTATCGTTGCGTTTCTAATAGTTTGGATGAGTTTTCTGTGAAAATTCTATATTTTATTTAAATTTAATGAATCGGATAAAAAATTTATTCTAAACGAGCTTTCAATGATCTATCGAGATTTTTGAATTTTATTTTATTTTTTGGAAAATTTAAAATTTCGTTGAATGGTCGTTATATGGATAACAAATAGATTTTAAAACGTTAAAGTAAGGTGCGGGAAGTAGAGCTTTTAAGAATTTACAGAGCTTTTGTACGAAAGGATCAGTTTTAATTATTTTGTATTTTTCTTCGTTTACTGGGAAAATGTAAGTCCATCTTCCACCAGCTTTCGCCGACCAATAAGATTTCATTTCACCAAGAAAACAACAGAGGTTATGAGGAAGAAGTGGAATTTGAAAGAAGTGGAAAATTAATTGAATCCAAGTAAACCATAAACTTCTTATGACAATGGTGGATGGCATACAAGATTTATAATACAGTAACGGAGACAACTTCCTCCATACGGTGTTACATATATAATGGAAAACCTAAAGAAATTGAGTTTAGAATTTAAGAAATGGTCTGCTTCCAAACCTGAATACAAAATTTATCAATCTGTCAGAAAAGCAAAATTACAGGAAATATATCGTAGAGAAATGGGCCTTATGGCTGATGTAGTCAAACAAGGTTCCTGCACATATAATGATGGCAATACAGCTCAAAGATTTTTTTCGGACCCATTTAAAATATCACAGATAACGGAAATAGACTAAGTTCTCATTAACAATTTTGCGATAATCCTACAGGTTATATAGCTTCCGGCCTGCAGGCATATTCTCAAAAATTTGGTGAATACTCGAAGAAAACAGCCATATACCAGCAATATATAGAAAATTACGGTTAGTTCATGGTAAAGACATCATCATGCGGTAATTTCTAATGGGAAACTTTCAGAAGAAGCTGAGGAAACATAGAATAAATATTTTAAAAATACCGAGAAAGAAAATGGGGAATACTGTAAAGACAAGCATCTAATGAAGATGTATTAAATCAATTGTTGATATCTTCTATCTAATTAAGAAAGTTTTTTTTTTTTTAAATAATAAAACACAATTAAAAAAAAAATAAGCATCTGCGTTTGAATGTCAATGAATTTAAAAAAAATGTCAATTTTTCTTTCATAAATTTTCACATTTTGGGAGTCCCATCAGGCGCAAACCTCATTGCTGAATTAACTAAAACTTTGAATATATATTCTAAATATTGCTACTAATAGTAGAGCTAAATTTGGCGTTGATGCAAACGTCAGTTTCTACGATATCCTTATTTGCCCCGTTTTTAAGTAGCTTCGTTTCATTGTGATTGGTCGCAATATTGAGTAGGTATTTATCATTTAGATCCTAAGCTGTAGAATGTTGATATTATATTTTTTAAAAACAAATTCTAAAATGGGATATGATGTCAACTTAAAAATACAGTTAAGGTTTGTTCATCTGTTTATAATTTATGGTATTGCTGAGTATGATGATTTATATTAATAACAAATGATAATAATTGAATATTTAATTACAGATTTCGTGGCTTTATTAAATAATTATAGATTATAATAATAATAATAAAGCAATCATCGATTTCCCTTGGAAAATTCAATACTAATATTAGTATCAACATTTTATATTAAATCTATATTTTCAATCGAAATTGTTTAGAAGTCGCAAACCATAAAATTCGTATAAGATTATAGAGAGAAAAATTAACAACATTGTAGTTTTTTATTTAATAAAAAAAAATTGTTTGCGGTGACCGAACGACTTAATTAAAAGCTTCACGCACCATGGAAAATGGGTGTAATGCGTCATTGGGAATATTTATTTGGAAATTTAGAATGTATGTCAAAAACAGTCACAATCTACTATTTTCTATGCTTAATTATTATAAGTACTCCTTGCGAAACCAACCAAGAGTATAAGAATTTTTTTTAGTTTGTAGCAATGAAATATTGTAACTGGGAAGTTGATATCACTTAATTTTTAAGCAGATTTTCAATTCATGAATCCTTGATTTTAGAATTGGATACATGAATCTTGCATTATTTTCTAGGTAACGGCATCGATGATTTATTTAAGATTAGGTTAACAACATCATACAAAAAACGTGTTTACATCAATTTTGAAAAGAAAAGTGTCAAATAGATTCATGATAATAAAAAACGTGTCACATTGTTCACAGAATATTTTTTTAAAATTTTACAAAATTTTAAATCAATATAAGGTATTAATTTCATAGTACAAAGTTAATCAAATATAGCGATATTTCATTGTTTAAGAGAATAAATTCAATATTATAAAGATTGTCCTTCAATTTATTTTTTTTTTTTACAATTAATTTTGTTGTTATTTGTTGTTATTCATTCGTGCTTATTTAATATTAGATTAGCATTTATTTTTATACTTACAATTATTTTTATTTTATTCTTTTTTTTTGTACAAAAACTAATTAAATCACGGATGTTTGATAAACATTTTTGATACAATTACATTATGGTGTTAAAGTGTAGAAGGTAATTTCGATTACAACGTCAACATTGTTGTCGCTTTATATTTATAACAACTGGATAAATTAAATGAATTTAATAATTTTTATTGATCGACAAGAACGAGTAAAACAACTAACAATATATCCTTTCTATCTATTGAATTCTTATCATTGAAATTTTACTGGTTATTTATTGTATTGGGGCTATTCTTACATTGATAGATATAAATATATTGTACTTACCGCACCCTGAACTTACATGTAATATTCAACATGCACAATGCACCTTTCAAAAACTCGTTATGTGTACGTCTAGTAAGCACATGGTTGTACGTCTAGTAAGGGACATCCGGATAAAAAACCAGGCAGTTAACGTTCGCAGAGGATCATGTATTACTTTTATTAAGAATACAACTGATCGATGAACGGATCATTACAACTGAAGGAATTTTTATTAAATAATAGATTTAAGAATGATATGTAAATACAAATTCGCAAATTGTACAAACATAAAAAAATTTGTAACATTCAACCGGCTTTTTTTCCGGCCAAGGAAACAAAACTCTACATAAAGAAATTAAATTGAATTAATTTTTCTATTTTATTATTTTCTAATTAAATTTAATAAAATCTTATAATTAAAATTATTCTTATCCTACCTGCGGTTCACCAGTACCCAGTACCAATACCATTCCCTTCTTTCAACATTCGATTTAAAATGTGCATATGGCGCAAAATACGCCTACTCGGCCTACGTTTAGCTTTTGGGTCTTCGATATTTTTCAAAATTTTTGATGTGATAGTATCAGTTGAGAGAGGCCTCCCTGATTTTATTTCCCTGACAAACATTTTTTGAGATATTTTCTAAAAAACCGCCTATTTTTTTATAACTTTGCGAAAAATGGGCCGATTGGGACGGCTTTTTTTTTAAATCTTTAGTTTTAAAGTTATACACTTTTAAAAAAAAAATCAAAAAAATTTTCAAAACCGTATTTTGATAAAATTTTCAAATTTTTGATATAAAATCTTGATTTCTAAGAAACACGTAGTCATCGATTTTTTTGAAAATTTTATAAAAAAAACTGTCACTCATTCCGCAACTTTTGAGACTAGTGCGATCAGGGGATCTAGATGGGATCTATTTTTTTTCGAATTTTGAAATTTGAAGAATTTTATAAAGTGATAAAAATTACGAAAATTGTAAAATTTGGAAAACTTTAGTATGATGAAAAAAAAATTCATAAAAATCAGAGAGTTGCGTATAAATAAATGAATTTCTTTGTGAGAAGTTTTATAAAATAACAAGAATTTCCGGAAAATTGGCAAAACAGTAATAGAAATCTGAGAATTTTATAAAAATAACGAAATGTATATGAATTCTATAATTGCATGAAAATTTCCAAAATATATCCGATAATTTAAAAGGGAAATTCTGGTGTTTAATGAAATTACGGAAAGCATTCATGATACATGTTGCTGAAGATATAATAATTATCCCATCCGATCCGGAATTATTTGATTTCCAAGCAATTTGATTTTCATGACATTTTTCGACAATTTGACTACTATTTCGATCCCCAATTCTGGAACTAAAATCTATTCAATTTTCAAATCAAAATATTCTTGAACATATTTCCACAGAAATCACCCATTTTCCCAATCAAAACCTTCAAAGTAGAAAACATTAAATGCTTTATCTTCCCAACGATCAATTTGGCATCAATATTTTTACTGCTTTATTAACTGTTTTTCTGCTGACTAAAAAATTTATTAAATAAATAAAAAAAAACTATTTTTGTAAGTAAAAAGTTAAAAATTAAGTAAAAAATGTCAAACAATGTATAGAGAATATTGTAGAAAACTTTAACGGAATCCGTATTCTGGTTTTTAAAGATAATGTTAACATTGAATTTTAACGAATAAGAAATGATTATAAGAGATAATTAGAAAAAATAAAGGTTTTTTCCACCCTAAATTCACCCAAATTCCTTTTTCTTAATGAAGTAAAATTGGAAGGACTTTTTGGGGTGTGAAGTCAGCCTACAATTAACTTTCGCCCTTATAAAACTTGAATTTGTTATGCGTTGAAATTCATACAAGGATAATTCTTGTTAAGGAAGATTTGGCGTTATATTACATTTAATTAGGTAAATTGCATATTTTAATATGCAATTATATTTTTTAATTTCTTCATTTTGATGGTAAAGATTGTCTAAATTTATTTGAAGAAAATTAAAAAAGAGTTTATTATATTTTATAAGGAAAAATTATTTATAATAATAAATAATTATCAAATTTAGAAGAAAAATAAAAATCAATACAATAGAAAACCATAGAAATTGTCTTTTATTAATTCAGGAAGGCTATTTGTGCGTTACGCATTATTCTTGAACAATTTACGGACATTTTTAACCAATTCTAGAATATTTCTGTAATCTCCCAACTTGTCTGTGAAATTCTCTTGCATTCCATACATTTATTGTAGATATTGATATAGCAAATATGTATCTAGAAGAGATTAAAATGTTATGTTATGTGAATGGCTTTAATAAGAGAAGGAGAGGAGAAGAGGAGGTGAATTTTCATTAAAACATTAGAAGATGAATTTTTTACATTTTATATATCCAATTTCCTGGACATTATGCTTTGGTGCAATACAATCATGGGGATTCGAAATTTCTGCACAAAGTTTTTGTCCAGATTTTGTGTATCTAAGCTACGCTGATTAGGTCAATTATCTGTCAATATCCTTGTCCTAACTTAGTAATCTGATTTATTGATTATTTAGCAAGACCAGAAATTGTGGCCGTATAAACTGAGAGATCGAGTGTCATAATTCATAAAGCTGAATACATCATGAAGATTCACTGATCATAAGGTCAAATGGATTAAAAGACAGAATGGATAAACAACCCAAATCAAACAACGCCTAATTCTCAATAGGCTTTTCGAGAAAACTCAATTGCCTCAAACTCATACATTTAAGCTTGTTACTCATCCTAAATTCATTCCTCTTATTCATTCCTTTTTCCATTCAATTTTTGAATATTATTATATGTGCAATTTCTGAAATTAACCTTATTGCTTTGAATGGAATATATAATTATCGTGATGGGGTACCGGACAAAAAAATCCCTTTCATTTTATCATAGGGATTTGATAATTCAGCTTTTCCCACTTATTTAAATTCTTGAATATTAAATAGAAGATCGTAATCGTACTGGGAAACGATGAGGGTAAATACATTATGACAGATTACCTCAAAATTTTCGTTGGCGAAATATCACATATGGTGGTGAAAAAAATGCAAAAGACAAAAAAAAATGATGGCAAATAAAAATAATAAAATAAAAAAATGTGTCAAAATATTTCGTACTTGAAAAAAATTTGTGCGTTAATTTTTTTAAAATCCATCATTTAGTAGAAAAGTTTTTAAGCAAAAGTTATTTTGGAGATATATTGTTTCTCGACCTTTATTCAAGATTTGTATGGAGAATCTTTAAATAACGAAATATTGGTTTTCTTAGACATTTTCTATAAAGTTTGCGGATAAGTAATTAATTTTACTTAACCGGAACATTGGTTGTACGAAAACTATAAAGGGGAAGTTATATAATTATAATCAAGAAATAAATATTAATGGAAGCTAGGCATAAATTTGTCATCTTTACCAGCACAACACCTTCAACTTGTTGTGTTGTGTAATAAGATATTAAATTAATTATTCTTTATAAGGTTGAGGATTAGAGTTGAAGTCAACCAAGTTCTATTTTTTATGGGGAAAAAACCAATGAAAAGTATCAGTTTCAGTAGGTCTTTTATATACAGAATGATTCCCCTAAACTCGAGTTCGCAAGATACTACCCTTTCGAATCATACACGTGGTACTTTGTTACTTAAAATTTAATTAGCACAACAATTTTTTTGAGACTTTCTTTGGACTTGGTTAACTATGGTTGTGAACCTCTTAATAGTTTAAGAAAAGTATTTTTTTTATAAGATCTGCTTATTAATAAAACAGCCTACAACCAGATGTTATAACAACATAAAAGAACAGATGGTATTATGTCTACGAAAAAACCTCTTCGAAATACATCCGGCATTAAGATGCCAGCTAAATTCCCATTGTTATTTCGATATATTTTTTTTCGCCATCAAACTACTTAGTAATAAGAGAAATATAAAAGAAAATAAAATAAATATAAATAATCACCTTGAAAATTATAATATTAAAAATACACCAACGTGAGATATTATTCATCTTGCTGATGAAAGGAAAAAATAATTATCAAATCACAAGCTCAACAAGTTCCAACACCCAAATCTAAATAAATGTAATACATCTGGGCACCAAAGTGAGATTTCCATTATTTGTCCTTTCTTTTCAGATTTATAAATAAATAATTATGAAAAAATACAACCTCACTAATTAGATTTCATTTAAAAAAAAATAATTAAGTGTAAAAAATTTTAATTACCAAACTACAAATATCTTAAACGAGAGAATTATGATTCATTTTTATTGTTATAAAAATGTTATGCGATGGTGGATATTGTAATACACAACTTTTGACGAATTTATAATCTTTAAGAAATATAATGAAGCTCTTGACTTTAATTTTATTCGACCTCAATATGAGAAAGTCCATTTTTTCTTAAGAGTTGATTTCTAACAGCTAATTACTCATTAAATTTTAATGGAACCCCCGGTATAATTTTTCGGTTATTTATGATGGTTTTTTTTTTGTAACTTTAATAAGTAATCAGATTTGAATTATTATAGTCCAAAATCTCGATATATTGATATTGGCTATCGAATGTTGTAATGCTATTTTTTAATTCAAAATTTAACTTAATCTTATTTTATTGGAGTCATAAATTATACCCAATTATTAGCAAAAAAATATAGATAAAAAAATTAAAACAGTAGTTATGTAGTTATGTGGCGATACAAACACAAAAAAGTTAAAATTTCCCAAATAACAATTAGGGTAACATTTGATTTCAATTGAGTATAGGGATTCTTTGGGAGAGCCGTCTTAATGCCATAAAGTCATATAAATTGTTTTGATATGTAGGAGATTTTGTCACAGGATTAATTCATATTTCTCCGGATTTAAGAATTCATGATTCATGATATATTCAATATTAGGTTAATTATTTGAATGCCAAAAACTGAGGGATTCAAAAAAAAATTAATAAAAAGGGCGAGAATCGCGCTTCTTCGGGTTGTAAAACGGTTAGAGATAATGGAGAAATTATATAGACAAAATTGTATAATATTAAATTTCCCAAGGAAAAGTCAGTTACGGTGAATATCTGTCTTTAATAGTTTAGGCTTTAGAGGCGTTCAAAGTTATATAACAAGTATCTGATTTTCTTATTTAAATCAGGGGACACCAAGTTATCTCATAATCTTACATCCCGTGATCAGAATCTGTAAGAATTTATAAAATTGAAGAACTTCATGAACATTTCTTGAATTTAAAATTGAAAATTTTATGGAAATCGTAAAAATTTGTACAAGTCGAAACATCTTGTAAAAATCTTCAAATTCAAAATTCAAATCCGGAAAATTTTTCCATATTAAAAATTAGGCAATTTTTTTATTAGAATTCTGATAGTCAATTGAGTGGAGTCAACTTTCTTGAATTTTCAATGTTCTCGTAATATTTCTGATAGAAGTTGTCGGTTTTCACGATGTTTCAACAAAAATTTGAAAAACATTTTTAATTTCCATATTCTTTATTGGAATTCAATTTTTGGATTCAATGAAAACGTCTTGAAATCTCCATAAATATTCAGAGTTTCATGAGGTTCACGATATTATAATAATACCGAATTTTCATACAATTTTTATTAATTCATTATAAATATTCATATATTCATTCATTCATTTAAATTTTTAAATTTTTAAATTTCCAATTTTCATAAAATTCTTCGATTTATTTCAAATTTTCCATTTGTCTGAAATTCGTGAGCAGTTTCACCACTACATAGATTTCAGTCAATTCTAATACCGAAATCAAGTATATTTTAACTTCAATTAATCTTAAATTTTTAACAAATTTTGGCAGGTATTGATATATTGGGATTGGCAGGAAAGAAAGTCCGTGGGCCCTCTGCTTAACAAAAATTAATTAGGCAATAGCCAAGCTTACTTGAATATATATTTTGTACTTGAAGTAATAGAGTTTCTTTTTTTAATCCAAAAGTAGGGAAGATAATTTCCCTGGGTAAATATATTAAATAACATAGCACTTTACCTTCTAAGCAAGCCGACTCAATATTGAAAACCCTACAAAATATTTTTAATTATTGAAATCTGTTCGCTATTCTTTTATTTAATATGGAATTTAGCATACCCGACGTTGTTGAAATTTCGGAAAGTTGAATGGTCGAAAATTCGGGAAGATTGAGAAAAATCAAAAAAGTACATCAAATATTCTGTCGGTAAATTATCAACTTGTATATATAGTATATAGTCGCTAAGAATTGGGGAAAGTTATGAACAGTTCTACAAAAAAAAAACTTCGAAATTTGGCCTGTGGTACCTATTTGGGGTCGGTATGATGGGTTTCATTACCTCCTCCCACTTACTCGATGGGAGTCTCGACCGACACATTCAGGGTACTACTCAATCGAAAATCGGGTTTGTCTATGCTTTCTGTCCACAGGATGGCTTCCGATTTGATTGTGGGTCACTATATTCATTACGGGCGTGACATCATACCCGATAATTAGATTGACGGTGATTTTTCTTGTAGAAATTTAAGAAATTTATTACTGCCAACCGTCATACACACTTTGGGGAATAACGTTCCCCGAAAATATACTATTAATTTCGGGCAATATGTAGAATGCGTCCGAACGGTGAAAGATATGTGGTACTCGAAGTCTCACCGAAAACTTTTAATTATTATTTTAGTCTGTGTGGAATCTAATTTTTCTCCCAATAATTAAATGTACATGATATTGGAAATGTTCGTTTTAAAGCTCTGTGATAATAAAATCAAAAGCGCAATAATATAACATCAAAAAATTTCAAAAATTTCTGGAAAAGCTATGGCGAAATTTAAATGAAATCCCGAATTTTAAAGTTAAAAAGTTCCGTGCAAAATTAAAAGCTCGAAAAAATTTTTACATTTCGGCTATAAAATACGTTTTAAAATCTATTTTCAATCCCAATAATTTAACATCATTGAAATTTAAATAATAATTTTGTTGAAAAAATATAAATGAAATCGGAAACTTTCGTTAAAAAGCTCTGTGGAAAACTAAAATCTCTAAGAAAGTGTTACATTTCGAATTTAAGTAGGTAAATACGTTTTGAAATTTATTTCGTATCTCAATAATTTGACGTTAACGAAATGTCAAATTTTCTGAAAAAAGCTCTTTCAAACTTCGTAAAGGTAATCGAAAGCTTTTAATGGAAATACCATTTTGTTTATTCAGGATTCAACTTTTTTTTAATTAATTAAAACTCTAATAAAGCTTTACATTTAAGACTTAAATTAATTCATTTTGATATAATTTTTACGTTAAATTTATGGTTGACGAATTTTCGAAAACTTTTATAAAAATTCCCCCCAACAAATCTCTAAAATTGTCCGATATTTCTATTTCCCAGCTAAAGGGATAATTGTATATCAAATCGAACAAATCTTTAAAATCTGCAAATCCCTATAAATCCTATTCTACTAATTTTCCTCCGGATTAATTTCAGGTTAATAAACTCGTTAAGAAAGCTTTCAAATTTCTTAAAAAAAATTTGGGTAAAGGTTGCTGGGGTATTGCAGGCCACGCACGCCACTGCAGGTCTGGATACCTGGTGAGGAAACACAGTCTTTGGATTTCACGGGCGTTAAAGATATTGTGAACCCCTGGATCCACCACTGGAGACTGAAACTGCAACTTCGAAAAAAATATCCAGATCAGATCATAGGTTTTTTTTAATTAATGAATTAATTTCCTCAATAAATCGGCCCACATTTAACGTTATTATCGGAATATAATTTTATTTGACTAAAAATAAATTTGTTGGAAAACCATTTTAATTAATATCCCCTCAAATATTGATTTTCGGTGGTTAAATTAATTCATTTTTGGTAATCTAAATATCACATGAATGATTTTATATGATATTTGCCAAATATGTTCCGCCTATTAAATTGCCAAAATTTAAACATACAAAATTAAATAATAAATTAAAAGTTCTTACTGAATCCTATAATCATATTAATGTATTAATATAATATTAAAAGGCGAATTTTAATATCCGTTTATTAAATGAAGAATTATGCAAACCAATTAGATTTTCAAGTATAAATAAAGGTGGAGATAATGATGATAGCAAAAAATTAATTTATTCAGCAATTAATTTATATTTTTTTATATTTAAACTAAATATAATTTTCTAAAACTACTTAAAATAAATTTAAAATAGAACATTCAGTAATTACTTCTAAATCTTATTAATAGGATTATTACATAGTAGGATTTATCTTCAAGGATTCTGGAATTATAGATCATAGTTTCCATTGATCTGATAGATCTACTTGTGAAAGTCATTTTTATTGTTTTAGTATAATTTTTTTCTAATTTAAAAGTAAAATTGCAAGGTGTTATTAAACAGTTTAAAATTAAAAGCCAATAGATACGTAGACTTATAAAATATATTGAAAATAAATTTATAATCGTGACTGATTGATTTTTTTGAAATTGTTTCTATTAAAGCCATGTGATTGACGGAATTGGTGAAATAGTAAAATATAATAGCATAAGGTATTAGATATACTTTTCTATTGTAAATTTGTTTGTTTTTTTTTTCGCTGTAAATTTATTTTGTGTGAATTGTTAAGACCTCGATTTTCAGATTTACCATATGCAACTTTTTTTTTTTTTTTTATTCAATACATTGCGATTATTCTTATAACCTGATGTCTTGTAATATTTATATGAGGAGAGGAGAAAAAAATGGTAGCTAAGCAAGGTGATTTGAGAATTTGAATGCATAATGACCCCGATTTTTCTAACTATTGGTTACAATTTTGAATATTTCCATCCCGTCTAATTGTACCAGTAAAGCTCTACTTTAAATAAGTAAACCGTGTACTTATTCACCTGTAAATGTGTTAACAATATTTAGCACCTTAATTTCTCGCCTTGACCTTCTTATAATTTTTAAATAAACGACTAATCCACGTATTAGCCCTTGTTTATTTTCTACCGTGATAATATTTATCCTCTAATTTACACGTTTATTATGAAATTATAGAAAATAACAATTTTGTATGGTGTCAGGTATATAATCAATTAATCTATACTGATAAGTAAACACCATTATTTATCAGATGTTTTTTGTTTTCTTTATCAATCTAACATAGGTAGAGGTAATAAGTATTGTAAATCGTTAATAAAAACCACTGATGTGAGTGAGACACAAGCCGGGATCCCAAATCTCAAATCCTTATCTAAACAATGGATAAATATTAATAATAACTTAATATTAAAACAAAGAATACTTATATTTATTTTTATACAGAAAATTAATACATTAATTTATTTAAATTATATATAAGAAAAATTAAATTACAACATTTATTTATTAAGAGTTCACGTATATAATACCATTCATCTATTCGATGGGTTGGGTTCAAGGTTTCTTATGAGAAAAATCGTTGAAGCGTTCAGAATGCGTCTCCCTTCAATTATTATCTTTCAGATATCATCATTTTGAATCTCCGTCAATGTGAACTTAAAACATATAATTATTGAACAGAGAGTTTAAAAACCCTTGAAATTGACAAAATTATCTGTTATGTACGTAAACATCCGGTTCCGGAATAATTTTATTTCTATAAGATAAGGAGCCTTCATCGATTGATTGATGACGGGATATCATCAATTCAATCGGTATTTTTATTGGCAATACATTTTTTAACCAAGTTGTTATGGTTGATTTATTAATCTAATGGTGGAAGTTTAACTTAACTTCCTATTTAGATTTAGCGTAATTGAAATTTATTTGGGGCAGGGAATGGAACGGGGACAGGTTCAATGAGCGATAACTCCAATTGCAGATAAATCGAAAGACATCTTTCGTTAAACCGCATGTACATATACACGTAATTTTGTTTTTGCACGATAGATTGGTTTCTGAAGAATTCGTGTAAAAAAAATTCGTATAAAAAAAAATTCGTGTAAAAAAAGACATTGAATATATGGAAAAAAGAATATTGATTCCGGATCTAAAAAATCAGCATAAATTATTTTAAAAAACCATAAGAAAATATTCCATTTATATAAACTTATCATTTTATTTCAACAAAATACACATAAATAATGTGTAATAAAATTGAAAAAAATACTTCATGAACAAAAAAATCTGTTTTACACATCAAATTTTTTTTAACCTTTTCATCATCTGAAAATAAACGGCACAAACGTTTTGCGAAAGACTGGAATATCAGAGTTATCACTAGAAATGTTGTGAGCATAACTAGTCTTCTGCATCTATTAATGAAATGTTTTCTGTGATCTCTTGGATAAGATCAATACGAGTCTCCTCTGGTGCTGATATTTCACCGGTTTTACGAACGAATTCAGTTATTAACCGTTGTGTTTGTGTTTTGGTTAGGCGGATTATAATTCTTTGAGGCTGACAACAACTTCAGTTCACGTTGAAACTTCCCAGCGCATACTTCATTAGGGTCATGTATGACAAAATGATTACCCAATTTGTTAGCCAGTTCCAGACCTTCTTTTATTAAATCATCATATAGAACAGTATCGTTTTCCTCATTATCACTACGTTCGGTGGGATTAGGAGTCTCGAGGACAGCCTCCTATATGCAATATATATCCAATTTATACGTGCGCCGTGCATGTAAAACATATAGAAAATAGGAATGATTTACAACGCGACAAAAAAAATTCTTTTCTTAGGATTAAAAATTGTCAGCAATTGGATTGGACCATTCGTGTTAAATCAAAATAACTCGTGTAAAAAGAGAACAAAAATTTTTCTTGAATTAGTGTTATATCAAATTCGTGTAAAAAAAGTTCGTGCAAAAACAGAATTAGGTGTAATTGTTATATCATGCATTAGGCGATCTAATTAATGTATTTCCCCTTTCCTTCCCTTTTTCCGAAATTATTTGGAATTTTACAGTGTTTCCGAATTTTCCAGCTCTTTCCAAGCTTTTCCGCATTAGTTTACGGTTTTTCTCACTCATTCCTACTTTTTTTGGCAGATTCACAACTTTTCTTGATTTTTCTAAAAAATTTGGAGAAAAGGTAGGGCCGGAATTCTGAAAAAAATTAAATAATTAGGAAAGGAGTAAAGTCGGATGGTCTCGAAATAAAGGACAAGTGGAAACAATGTCGCCAGAAATCGGAGAATTGAAGTAAAGCCGGGAACAGCATAGCCCATTCTTCTAATAATTAAAATTCTTTCCGATTCTCTTGGCAAAGCTGTCAATCGTAAAAACAAATTCTCCATGACCGCAAAATATCGTACAATAGGTTCGGCCGGTAATTGTTTCCATGTCCTAATTTCGTCTAGAAAGACATCGGTGTAATATAGGCTGGCTCAAAATCTTTTAACAGCCGTTCAGTGAAATCAGTATAGCTAATGAAAGGGTTTGATCTCATATGGGAAAATCCGACATTGATACCATTCTGGAAATGCAAGAAATTGTAGGATAATATTCGAGAAATGGCGATAGTCGGGAATACTTTTAAAACTTCGATGGTTGTTCGGGGAAAGTCGTACAAATTTGATGGAAGTTTATAAAATTAATTTCTCGATTTTCCTCGCATTCTCACATACTTTTCGCAACAATTCCTGGCATTTTTAGATTTGTAAAAATTTCTCGAATTTTTCTGATATTTCTAGATGTCATTCAGCCGAATTTCAGCCAACTTCTTTCTGTTTGCCACATTTTGCCAACCATATTGTATACGTAATGAAATCCTATGGTCCAATCCGGTCACTTTCTCCATTACGGTCATAAAGGCCGATGTTGGGATTTTGTTGCTCTAATCTTATTTTTGGTATGAAACCTTCGAAATTCTTTGGTCGAAATTTATTGGCGTAAACTTGTATTTTTAAATTGCCTCAGAAATCTTTGATCGCACGCAGTTGTGGGACGTTCGGCTGATTTGGGATGTTGGCCATTCCATATGGAAGTCTGAAAAATTATCAACCATTTCTCGACATCTTTCTCCGTTATTCCCCTTGATTTACGCAAATACGAAACGAACTGTTCCAACCGGAGGGGCTGTG
>JANTOP010000898.1:0-19044 GCA_027564815.1 Symmerus nobilis
ATCGCAGTGCGATCGCATAACTAGAAATTTAGATCATCGCAAGTTAAACTTGAGGCGAAACATAGGTATTCGGGCGTACAGTCCGCGACTACACTTGCGATCATCGGGAGTACTCTGTGACAATAAAAAATCTTGTTGGGAATGCAGCATGTAGGGGCTGTCGATATAAGGAAGAGACAGATTTTCACGACATATGTGAATGATTTACTCTTGCAATGTAAGATTGAATGTCTCTGTGCTATGGTTTATTAACAGTCAGCCGAGCTTGAAGAACTAATTCGAGAGTGACCATGTGGAATCAGAAATGATGAATGTGGACGTAAAACGCAGCACAGCTTCTAAATACCGGGATGTTCTTAGCGACTACCGCTGTAAGCCGTAAATATCAAGCTGGCTAATTGAGCAAATTTAGAGCAAAGTATAAAATCGAGATATTTAAAAATAAAACTTTCAAATTCACGTGAAAAAATAGTTTTTATTCATAAATGAAAATGTTCATTGAACAGAAAGGACGATTTTCGCTTAAAATATTAAAATTAATCATTTCCGTTCTGTACATTGCCTCTATCGCTGGCTGCTCTTGATTGGACTGCGTACTTTCCTCCATTTTTCTCTCCTCTCCGCTACCTCTCCATTTGTACTCAATTTAAGGAATTTCTGAGAATTTCTGAATTCAATGCTAGTATTCTCCATTGAGAAAACATGTGAAATCATGTTAACCTTATAATAGGTAAACGAAAGGCCGAAATTAGCTGATAAGTTATCAGATTTCGAAATTCCATCTCACTGTAAACACCCTGTTCCAATGATCGGTTGTGCGCCGCAGTCCCCCACGAAAAGAAAGTTAAAAATTATATTGTAACACATATTTTAACCTCTCTCTCCTCACCCCCTCATTACCACTCCACCATACGCCGATCTCGCATCTAATTTCCAATCTGAAAAATAAATGAAAGAAGAGAAATTTTTACTGGTTTTTTTTTGTTTTTTTCTTTAATGTTTCATGATGTAAAATAATACCGATCTAATGTAGGACAAGTTAACGCTTTTTTACATGATACAAGATCAAGACCATTGATTGTATGTGGATGTGTGGGTTAACCTGTAGTTGTACATTATTATGATAGCTGGGTGTATGTAATTTTAATTTTACGTTACCGCTTACGGTATTATCATCATTTATTATGGCATAGCTCCTATTGGTATTTAAATGTAGTGAATGGAATTTGATTGCCTTTCTATCTACTATATTCTACCAACGGCTGTATATATACAACAGCTACAATTGCCCTGTTTTACGACCATAAAAAATGGATAATATCGTCCATGGGCACAAAACTCTCTCATCGCGATTACACAAAGTGCGGTAATTATTATTTATTAAATAAAAAAAATGATGTCACACCATTTCACTGGTTAGAGAGTGGAATGAACTTTTGATATTTCGTTTTACTTATAATGTGATGCTTGACCTATCGTATTTACCTGAACTATCCTTAACTTAATTTATTATCCACATCTAAGTAATCCCTGGATACATTCCTCTTATTATCTAATCCAAAGAATATCATACAGATGTCTTAATATTTGACAAGTTAAAAAATAAAATATTTCAGAAAGAAAAAACAGATAGTTAATGGCCCATTTGACCCAGTTCTTTCCCAAATGAGCCAAAAAAAAAAGAAAAAATATTACCAGATGAATTACTGAGATAATTATTATTACAACAAAGATAATTATCTCTTATATTTTATAATTTTTATATTTATTACTTATTGTACGTTATGCCCTCCTTCACCTATACCTCTCTACTCTCTGTCCCCTTATCGCTGGTACCGATCCATTATCGAATGGGCTAAAAGAAAGCAAAGTAAATAGAAATATGAAGAAAGAAAATAATAATCTTTCATCATACCAACGGAACGTCGCGATTCTTATGTCATCACATCACCCATTTGGGATTTAAGAAAGTCTTCTGATTCTTTTCTTCTCCTTTTTTTCTTGCAAATTTATTATTTATTGAATTTGTATCTACACTTTTACTGTAGGAGAGACTGGGGCTAAATGTAAAATTTTCGAAAAATATATTTTTTTAAAGGCAATAAATCCCTAAGCACATCTACGAGATCTGTAACCTCAGAATTGCCGTTTCCTCATAGGTAGCGTTACAGTTCGAAAGATAATGCAGATTAAAGGTTTCGAAAATTTAACATTTAGCCCCAGTCTTCCCTACTGTTATTTCATAAATTTACATACATATTTCTTCTGTATGATACAAATACTAAAATCAAGATGGGAATTTTATTCAGTTGTCTTTTCCGTCTAGATAGATAGATAGAATCTAGCGGGTGTGGCAATAATTGTCCAGTAACCACTGCGGCCACATTAGTTCCGGCACAATAGTGCGGGCAGGCATCCAATAGATGCCCGCTTTTGCCACAATTCCTGCACAGCCTTCCCGTCTGAGCACAGTTTCTGATGATGTTGCCGTACCCCATACAGCCCCAACAACGGGACACATTCTCACCTTTGTTTACATTCAAACACAACCAGTTCACATACACTCTATGGTGATTCAGCAGGCACACTTTCACTTTCTCGCTACATTCCAAGATGACATTGTCAAACTTACCATCAGCGGGACCCTTCCGGGACAGGACGCAGCTCTTCCTAAATTCTTCGGGCGTCACGCTTCGCAGGTTCTTTTCGTAGAGCTGCTCCATAAATTCCTCGTGTCCAACGTCCGGAGGTACATCGTAGACTATAACTTTGGCCCTCGGACGCTGCGGATCACTCACGACAAGTCCCGCTTTCTGAAATTCTGCACTCTTTAACTTTTTCAAGTCGCCGAGGCTCGACACCTCGACGGCTACCCCTTCCTTTAATTTCCGAACCGAACGGACCCGCACGTCGTTAACTTCACGGCCTGCTGCCAGGACCAATTCTTTAACCTTGTCCGGGCTCACTTTCGTAACCGTGCCGTCTTCCGCTTCCACGGGGGTTGCCTTCAGCACTACGGCATATGACAGGGGGGAAGTTGGCCTGATGGCCACTCTCGGCATCGTCGGCCACGATTCCGGTGCGCGCGTCGGCGTATCAACGGGTGGAAATGTTTTCGCTGTAGCCAGTCTTTCAGCCTCTCGTTCTCGCATAGCAGCTTGATGGTCAGGGCTTCGAAGAACGCTGCTATATTTAGCATCTGCAGGGCGATAGGCTTCGCTTTATTGGCGCTCTCGACTAATACCAGCTCCTGCAGATTCTTCTTAATGGCCTAGAGCTCGGATTTTCCATCCTCCCGTGTTTTCGCCCTTGGATTCACGGACAACGGCTCCCGGAAATCCGGATCATGGGTCGCAGCTGGTAGCGCTGCGCTAGCACTACGCGGTCGAAACTCTGCTGGAATCTTCACGCCAGCAGCGCTACTCGGCCGCTCTACCTCATTCATATCAGCGGCTGAGTCTGAATCCGTTACCAACTCGTCGCTGACCCCGTCTGTCTGCGAGCGTTTAAGCTTGGGCATCTTGGCCCCTTTTGGACCTATTGCCTTACCAGGTGGCATCAGCGGTTATGCACACCAGCGAATCAGAAAAATACAAAACAAGACAAATCGAAACAATAACAGAACTGAGAAGATTTAGACAGAACTGAGTAGATAGGGACAACAATATATTGTTTAACGTGGGTTCCTGACCGTTAGGTATTACCTCACGCCCCCCACCGGGAGATGGTGCCAACTTGCTAGGTTGGGCACCCTAGCTTAACCCGAAGGCAAACACACAGACCCCACGTTGCACCCGAAACTATTGTGGCATCCACTAAACATATTGTGGGATCCCGATATGTATTAATTAGGTCTAGTCAGTTTTGTGCTGGCCATGAAGCGCAGAATTTGTCTTTTAGTGATAAGTTCACGATATCTGTCGGCTCAGTGTGGTGTAGCTCGAAGTATCGTAATCGTCTTGAGTCCAACCTTACACAATCACAAGGGATGTGTTCGGTCGTCTCCTCATCTTCTCCACAGATTCTACATATCCTGTGCTAAACCCATCTTATGAATGTGGTTTTCCAAGTTACAGTGTCCAGTTAGTAGTCCTGTTATTTCCCTGATCTGGTTTCTAGTTAGATTTAGGTACTCTTTCGTTCCATTGATAGAGTGCGGTACAATAAATGCCTTTGCAAGGGTTTGTCCTGGTGATTGCTTTCAGCACAATTTCTTCTTATATCCGGCCCATTCTGATATCATTCTACTTGCCGTGCATTTTGATATTTCACAGAATGGCTCCGGCCCATGGAAAGCTAATCCCGCTAATAACTCGGCTAGAAGATCGGCTTTTTCGTTGCCTTCAATTCCTGTATGCCCCGGGCCCCATTAAATTCAACCTTGTTGAGTTGACTTAGGTCGTCTAGGATAAGGCAGTTTTGTACCAGTTTAGAGTAAATTTGGTATGACTCCAGAGCTTCTAGAGCTGCCTGACTGTCAGAGAAGATTACAATCTTTTTGTTCTTGCATCCCCTACTGCTGCTTTCTCGTATACAGGATTCTATAGCGTAGAATTCGGCTTGAAATACAGTGACATGTTGCTCGAGATTTTTGGCGATCTGAGATCTTGGTTTATTGCCAAATATTCGGACACCGACACCTACGTCTGTCTTAGAACCATCTGTATACCAGATTATATCCCCCATACCGAACCTGTTCCAGTTTTCTGACCAGTCTGTTCGGCTTGGGATTCGTATTTTGAAACGTTTTTCAAAAGGAAATGCCGTTAGAGTTTTATCACTCGGCATTCCTAAAACTGGGTGGGTCCCAACTTTGTCAAAGATATTTGAGTGACCTCTTCTGTAGTTCGGAGGGGCCCACCACCCCTAGAAATTATTCTGTATGCCGCCAACCTAGCCTCCTTTTCCGCTGTAATGTAGAAAGGAGACAGATTCAGTAGCACTTCCAAAGCTGCCGTGGGAGTGGAGCTCATCGCCCCTGTAACACTTAGGCATGCCTGTTTTGCATCTTCTCTAGAAATTTTCTTGTCGTTATGGTGGCAGGTTTATGCCACCAGACAATTGATGGATATGTTATCATTGGTCTTATTACCATAGTGTAGATCCAAAATAGTACCGTGGGATTTGGACCCCATGTCCTGCCACAAAGTCTCCGACAAGTCCATAAAGACTATCGTGCTTTATTGGCTATTTTCTTCAGGTGTTGGTTCCAGTACAGTTTAGAATCAAGGATAACACCCAAATATTTGGTTTCCATAGAGAACCTGATTTGTTCACCATAGATGATGGCATTCTTAAATTATTCATTTTCCTTCTATTGGAGAAAGTAACGAAGTTGGTTTTTTTGGGACTGACCCGAAGTCGCTCCCTTTCGCACCAATTTTGTGTAATCGATAGGGCTTCCTGTAGTCGGTCACAAAGTGTACTTACTACTTTGCCCCTTACAATTATTACTAGGTCATCCGCGTACCCTATGGTTTCAAAACCATTCCTTGAGAGGATTTGAAGTAACTCATCGACTATCAGAGATCACAACAATGGGGATATACACCACCCTGTGGACAACCTGTGGTCGCCGTCGTCACTATTTCATCCCGTCCAAGAGTAGTCTTGATTCTACGGGACTTCAGCATGGCCTGTATCCAGTCACCAACAGCTGGGTCCAGTCCTATTCTATAGATAGCTAGCTCTCTTTATTGATTCATAAGATGTATTATTGAAGGCTCCCTCCATATCTATAAAGCCCGCCAAGGCTACCTCTTTATGCTCAAGTGCATATTCAATTATATTGACAAAACTGACAACACAGGGCAGTTTCAGTCGATTTGCCTGCCTGATAGGCGTGTTGATCCTTGTGTAGGGTTTATATGTACATTAGCAACTTGTCCCTAATGTATAAGTTTAGTACTTTTTACATCGTTTTGAGAAGGAACGAAGTAAGACTTATATGGCGAAACTCTTTTGGACCGAAGTCCATTGCACACCCGGCCTTAGGGATATAAACGACATTAACCTCTGTCCATAAGTAGGGAATATGTAGTAATGCCAAACTGGCTTTACAGATTCTGGTCAGAATCGGTATGGTTTCCCCTGCCCCGTATTGGCGCATCGCGGGAAAAATACCGTCTGCACCAGGTAATTTGTGTGGCTTAAATGTTCTAATGGCCCATTTAAGGATACTGGGTTTGAATATGTTAGAGGATAGGTTCCAAAGTCTACTAGAGGGCATTACAGCCCGTGTAGGCATTTGGATAGCCGTCGTAACATCTTCAAGAATTTTAGATTCTGGAAAGTGTATTTGAAGTAATAACTCCAGAACTCCAGAACTTTGCCAGATTCTGTTGAACTGCCATCTGGCTTTTTCAGTAAGCCAATTTTAGCTTGTGGGCAAGTCCCCGATGTTTTGACAAAATTTTTTCCAAGACCCTCTTTTCGCTTTTCGTATTTCACGATTGTATTCGGTGAGGGACTCTACTTAGTCCACTCCCCCGATAGTTTTGCTCTGTTAAAGAGTTTTCTTGTCTGTTTCCTGAGTGAGGAAAGGAAATTGTTCCACCATGGTACTTCTCTTTTACTGCTCACTGCATCACAGGAGGGCATCACAGAGTTCTTCCGATGTCGTCTCTAGGCCAACCATATATTTTATTTTGCTCTCAGTGTTGGCTAGAAGATTTCTTTTTGTTCTAGTAAATAGATCCCAGTCAGTGTTCCTGGGTAGTTGGATCTGCGAGACATAGGTACGTTCAGATTTTATGTCGAATTTTATGTACCTATGATCTGAGCCTGAGCATGTACCTATGGTCTGTCTTTTCAGTCCACCCCGCTTCCCAACGCTATAGGAAGATCTAATTTAACATTCGATTTCATTAGACTGATAAGGAGTTAGTTATAGCCATTTTATGTCTATGTATCTGTGATCCTGGACCCAGATGTGAGAATCGATGGCAGTTTTGCAAGTATAATATGTTCATTCTTTCTTATTGGAATGGATTGAATGAATCTTATCTAACTAACCGTACCCGAATTGTAAATATCCATCCCCATCCCATCCCATTCCATTCCCAATATCCTCGGATTGTAATGATCCATATGCACTTAAACGTCTATATTGTTTTTTTGTGAGACCACACCTCGAATTCCCGTTGATTAATGAATAAATAAATAGATCTGAACTACCTGCAGACGAATTAAGCTTACAATTAATAAAAATCCCCTCAGCTAATCGAAGACTATAAATTAATCAGAATTGGGATTGTCCTTGAAAAATGCGCACCAAATCTTATCGACGAAAACAAAAAGTGCAACAAACTTCTTAGTAAATATAATTATTATAAAATGCACTCATGCGCCAGGTAATTAAAACATTCAAGGTTAAGTTTTACGGACAGTTCATGACTGTTCCACATGTTTTCTAGGTACACCAAATTAGCTGGCAAATAAATCGAAATGAAATTAGATAATTAAGTAATCGGAACATTGCCTCAGTCCCCCCCCCCCCCCCCCCTCTGCAAGGTCCCTTAGTCCTACAAACAATGTAAAGTACAAAGTGTTATCTTTTTTCCGATAAGAGAAATGTGCAAAGTGCATTTCGTCCAAACCGTTCGATTTATCGATAAATTATATAGAAGCGAAGTTGCGATATTCCTTTTCCAAAATTATCACTTAAAAATCACTATGAATTGTTCCTTTTTGACAATTTGAAAAGTTTTGGAAAGGTTCGGAAAATTAATTTAAAAGAAGTCCATATCTGACTTATCAACATCTCCTCATCACAACTTCTCATTTTCAAAGAAAAATTATGCCACCACTCCAAAATCCACACCAAACTGTCACTCCTGGTGGATGAAATGGCCTCTCTTGGATTACGTGTGGTTGTTCCGAACTGTATTAGCTGTTGGCTGTGTTAACCCCCTGGTTGATAGATTATTTGCGGCAAGTAGCCTAAGGTTCTACAGAATTGTCTTTTGTCTAACGTGCCTTACGTATGTACACATTCGAGCTACACGGACCCCCTAGGGTCAGTAGCGGGCATTGAATACCACAATCCAATGCATCTCCGCGGATAACACTTGCAAAGAATGATAACACATTTCAAATTCCGAAATCCCTATTGCACACATAAGGCTTCCATCGGGTACTACTTATGCCGCTTCCCCGGTAGGGTATCCAGGGCGCCCGGAATGCACTCATCGTCATTCAGTTAAAAACTCTATCCGCGAATAATAGAGCGAATTAATGGAGCTTTTCGGAGTCGCATGATCTCATCATTCAGTGTACGTAGGCTTATATTTGTTAGACAAGTGGGCGTGAATGAGCCCCCCAGGTATTTTATTTTTGTGTCCAGACCGATTTGCGGAATAGATTCGCCTTTCATCTGGTACAGCACGGAAGTAACTACAAATAGTTTCTTCTTCGCTGGCACCACATTCAACGTAAGAGCTGCGCATTTCTGTGGATTGACGGCCAGACCTCTGCAATCAAAAAATTTGGAACTCCTGTCCAGAACCATTCGGTGTCTGTAGGATTTGAGCTCAACCGCAACAAATCGTCTGCATAAGCCACACAGGACAAGGTTGACTGACCAACCTTTATTCCACATTTCGACTTATTGAAATCGTTAGCCAGCTCATCTAGGACGGCGTTGAATCGAAATGGGGACAACGGATCGCCTTGCTTCACCCCCCTTCTTGCCGCCACGTCACAATTACGGTTGTTATTTCAAAATATGGAAGTAGTTGGGGATTCAAAGTTGCTCATAACATACCCAATTGTTTTCTCGTCGATGTTGATTCGTTGCAACGCCCTTCTGACGCTGTGATGCGATACAGTATCAAACGCTTTACGCAAATCCAGGAACACTGCATTGAGGGGTTTACCTTTTAAACGATGATATTTTATTAGCGTTTGTATCGTCAAAATATTAGTAGCAAAGCAACCATCAATTTTTGTAAACCCTCTCTGTCGATGGTCCAAATCAACCGCGTTCTGAATTCGTTGAGCCATTATACGGTTAGACAAACGAAGCAAAATCGACGACAGCGTAATTGGTCGCCAATTGTTAATTTCAGTCAGATTATGTTCGGTTTTAGGGATCAGTAAATTGTGAAAGCATGCAATTGAAAAGGATTATTAGTTTTTGTATTGGCATTTCCTTAACAATTTTCATGCTAATCCCGTCTGGACCCGCCGTCCCTGATTTCGACAGCTTTATTGCGGGGCGAATTTCGGCATCCGTGATGGGATAGTAAATGTTTGGGGCTTCATTGTTCACATCGTGAACCGGTTCGTTATCGATTTTGGATAAACT
The DNA here is from genome assembly GCA_027564815.1 of Symmerus nobilis. Taxonomy (NCBI): domain Eukaryota; kingdom Metazoa; phylum Arthropoda; class Insecta; order Diptera; family Mycetophilidae; genus Symmerus; species Symmerus nobilis. The sequence goes on from JANTOP010000898.1 coordinate 9,308, forward strand.
GCCAAATATTTTCTCGAATTCAGACTGAATTTCGTCTCCATTCGGGAAAATCGAGGTGTTAATATCCGCGTTACCATCAAGCAGGTTATTGGCGTAAGCCTTCCTATTATCCATAAAGGCACGCTGAGCCGCTCTATAGTTATTGGCGCGTTGTTTTCTACGGCTCCGAACCTCGATGTTTAAACCGGCATTGTTTATCTGCTGGGCGTTTATGTCGCGCAACCTACCGTGTTTAGATATGAGTCGGTTGGTCAACGTTTCGAAGCTATTGATGTTGACGTCAGACTCCAGGATATTGATTATGAAATCACGATCTAGTAGTTGTAGGTGTCTCTATCGGGGGCTTCTGAATCCGTGGTACCATTTTTTCAAGCCTGGTGAACCATAACTTGTGCCATAATTTCATAACCATCAACTGATCACAGACGTGATCTTTCCGGTTGGGGAGCCTAAAGTTCAACAGCTCGATTGATCTCAACAAATTATTAGGACACCCCCCGATGCCGACATTTAATTGCGTTCTTCTTTTATGCCCGTTATCAAATTTCGCAATATGGAATTATTGCCAGCTAACGGTGATAAGGGAATGAAGAAGAAAAAAAAGTAGATAACAAAAATTGTTTTGTGTCAATAAACTTTAATCTGCGATTTTGATATCAGTAAGGCAAAACTTATACAATGTTTTTGTTATTTTGTTTATTTTTCTCAATATCCCCCGATTGCGCAATATTTGCATTTCGTCTGTGGATACAAATATACTCTAATCGCTTTCTGCAATGTCTCAATTGGGATGACGCGTTGTTATTCTTATGAAATCGAAATTAAACCGATTTATTTTTTTGTACAGCTTAAAAGCTAATTGACTGTTATGTCAGAATAACTGTCATGGCCATTTTTGATACCTCGTAGATTAAAAAGTCCACTATGGACGGTAGAGATGTTCTGGAAGAAAATATTGGGAAATATTGTAAGAAAGTAGCTGTGAAATTTTAAAAGAACATACGATTAATCACACAAATGTGTGGAAGTTAGGAAAAGTCTACAAACTCCCGGAAAATACTGGTAGCTGTAGTGAGGAAAAGTCATTTCAAGTATGCCTACTTCAAATGTATTGAGAATGATTGAAATTTGTCGGAATCTTTGCGACTGAGCCTAGTTTTTTCTGATTTTTCCCGATATTTTCTACCTTTCCCCTTGAACTTTATCTATTGTTCACAACGTTTCCTAACTTTTTATGACTTTGTACCATTTCACATGACTTTTCGACTTCCTGGAATATTTGTAACTTTTCCCTTAACTTTGCAGCTATTTTCCACTTAAAAATTTTCCCCCAATTTCTTAGCGTTTTTTCTTACATTTCTCATCAATCTTCTGTAACTTCTAAAAAAAACTACTGGATTTGACCTCTTTTTGAGCTCTCTATCAGCTTCTTATCCGTTTCCCGCTGATTTTTTTCTTTTAAATATAATTTGAGGATTACTTGCGCATGTATGTGCCCAATTCTGAGGGTTTTCCCGCCTTTACCCGTGTCGAAGGGATGGATGGGATTAACTTATCATAACAACTAAGTAAGACTGTAAAGCCTTTCCTAGTTGGTTTAAGAGTGGTTTGTATGGGCTAAATTAAATAATTCCGATAGAATAACGAACTTATATCTGAACTGAAGCTTATGCCAGTGGCGTGTAGTCTAATGCGCATAAGTACATACTTTTTCGAAATATTTATTTTTTTGTATCTTTTTTGTGTATTTTTTTCGGCCGAAGAAAGTATTTGAGTAATTTACTCCTGAATTTTACACACCTTATGAAGATATTGACCGCACGCCACTGGCTTAAACTCTGATATTTCTTAATCTTGATTCCTGCCCTGGGATTTTGCTAAGTAATTTAGCAAAATCCCAGAGCTGAAATTTGGTACAGGTATATCTAAAAGATGCGCCAATTGGTCCCTTTATAGGTTTATGTACCTTCCTTTAAGGGGGGTGATACATGTAACCGCCTGAATTTTGACCGTTTTTCAGAGGCTTATTTAAAAAGAAAAACGAGTACCTCGAACGCACCGAAGGACTTCTGTATGGCCCTGGAATCGCTGACTAGTTGCTAAGTCGCTGTAATCATAGAGTTCCTGTGTGTCAAAACTTTAAACGCGTTTTTCTCGACACTTCTTTTTTTAATTGGCGGGCAAGATAACTCAAAAAATTCTCAACCGATTTTTATGAAATTTGACACACGTCTTCTCTATAGCTACGGCTTCTAGTTGAACCTCAAAAATGCCAAAAAAATTTTCAAAAATTGCCATTTTTGACCCACAAACCATCGAAAAAAGGGTACAAAATCGGGCTTTTGTTAGTTTCTGAGGCGTGCCAATTTCAGATTTTTTGACTTTTTGTTTTTTATTGGTTCACCTAGAAGATACATGTTTTATGAACACGTTCAAAGGTCTCAGGAAATGAGTTAGGTTAGGTTAGGTTACAGCAGGCTACGCGCAGTGTTCTACGCTTCCGCGTGAGGCCAAGATGGTCCATTGCGATACCTGTAGGTATACCCGTAGGTTTGATCAACAAACCAACCAGAACTTTTTACGAAGCTTAGCAAGCGTAGAAGGTCCACCACCCCCCCCCCCCCCCCCCCCCCGCCGATGTCGCCTAGTTCTCCAAAGAACCTACGCACCAGCCCCGCTCCTACGCCATCATTCGTTTTTGAACCGTCAGTGAAAATCGGAATTCCGTTATTTAGTAAGAGAGAGTGCGAACTCCACGAATTCCTATCTGAATGACATATTGAGTCTTGAAATCATAACTTTTCAAGATACTGTCGGTTTGCATCGGAGCAACATTTCCTTTGAATTGACAAAATATTCTGTTATGGCCAAAGTTTGTGACTTTCCAATGACCTAGATTCTTTAACCGTATTGCAGTTCTGGCGGCGACGTACTTAATATGCACGTCTAGTGGCAATAGATGGAGGACCATGTCCAGGGCCGCTGTCGGTGTTGATTTCAGTGCCCCCGTTATCCCTATACATGCTAGTACTTTGGTAAGCATATATAAATATGACTTAGTGTCCGTTACAGACCACCAAACCAGAGCGCCGTATGTTGGAATAGGATGGATGATAGCTATATACATCCAATGGGTGATGTACGGACGCAACCCCCATTTTCTCCCGAACAACTTTTGAAAAGCGAATAATGCCTTTGTAGCTTTCTCGCTCTCTCTTCTGTGTTCCTGTTTCAAAGAAGTTTAGGATCTAAAATGATCCCGAGATATTTAGTTTCAGAGGAGAGTATGAGTGGTATCCCGTTCATTATCGGAAGAGCGAAAGTTTCAATCTTCCTTTTCCTCGTGAATAGCATTAGTTCGGTTTTTACGGGGTTAACTGTTAAGCCATTCTTGACTGTCCAGTCAGTTAAGTATTTTAGCGTCGATTCCAATAGTTCACTAATAGCAGGGAGTCGTCGGCGTATGCTACTACATTAAATCTTTTAAGACTTAGTTCTACAAGAATTTTATCCAAACTTAGGACCCATAAAAGGGGTGATAGAATTCCCCCCTCTGATGTACCTCTCGAGACTGTAATACTTGCGGATGCTTCGCCCCATGTGGAATCAATCTGTCTACTGAGAAGCATATAATCAATCCACTGTATGAGGAAATCATCGACTTTCTAATCGACCCTAATCAATTTTCTCCTGAAAAATTTTAAATCTATCGGCCACAAAATGGAACTATACGGTACAAACTGACGTAGGGAAATAATAGTAAGACAGTAATAAGACAGCTCTTATAGATTTGACAATGAAGGATATGTACTCCTGCTAACCGGGTACCGTAGCATCCCAGGGACTCACTTAACGACTTCTACTACAACGACTGTTTAAAAGTTAAAATTCAAATTAGATTTGGCAGTTAAAGGGTTGCAAACCTAGTAAATTCATCCATTAAAATCACACTCATCCGTGATAATAATTCAAATTTAGTTTTTATTGTTTGTAACGACTAACTAAAAGTAGCTGTTGGGCATAGTAAAGTGTCTTTCAACCCTGCCTATGTTCCAATGAATGAACGTTTTTTTTTGTACCAAATGTAGCGCCACAGAAAAACTGTGTCAAATTGAAATATAGAGGAAAAAAAGCGAGAGAAAAAAGTCAAGGTTAACAAATTGACCGGATTCGATGATTTTCATAAATTTTTAAATAACAAGTTGCATGGAAAAAGCATAATTGTTATGTGAATATAAAAAAAAATAGAAAAACTACAACAGAAAACATATGTTTCAGTATTTTGTTTTGAAACAAATCGATGCGCGCAGGTGAATTTCATTGTGAAATCAATCATGGTGGAAACGTGTTGACTTGTAAGGGCAACAAAAAACCACAAACAATAGCCAAACAATTTGTATCGAATTCGAATTATAGGGTTACGACTCTGTCCTTGAGCAATGAATTTTTTTTCTCTCATGTATCGTTTTTCTATATTCTCATTCACGTCAAGGATCTTGTTTTTTTTCATAAGAATTATATTTAATGCGGCATTAAATGTAATCAGTCAGTTGGGGGGTTACCAACCTTAATGATTTGTACAAAAATGCGCCCAAATTGTGGCCAAATTAATTTTTTCAAAATAAAGCTTTGAAAATCTCGAAAGCTCGTTTGAAAGTTTAGAATTAAAATGTCATTTTATATCACTTGTAATTCAACTGTTTAAATTTATTTATTAAATTTAGATAAAATATGACATTTTTCGCTAAAAACTTTCTCAATCCACTGAAAGGTCAAAGAAAGCTTTCAATGTCGAACTTAATTTTTTACGTTTTATAATCTATTTTTACGTAATCTTAAATTTTTGCAAAAACAAAAAAAAACGTGTGCGTAAACCACACTGCTGAAGTGAACTTTTGGACAATTCACTGCTTCTTTTGGACAATTTAATTAAATTCGTGTTTCGTTTTTTGGGTCGAAATGGATTTTGGTGAGAAAAAATTCTGGGTCACCCTCTAGGAGAGGGAAATTTTGTGGGTCCAAATGGTTTTAGGGTCACCCTGTAAGAAAAAATTTTTTTTGGTCACCCTGTAAAAGAGAATAAAATTTTTGGGTGACTCTGTTATAAAATTTTGGGTCACCCTGTAAGAAATGTAATTTTGAGTCACCCTGTAAGAGAGAAAAAATTATCGAGTAAACAATTTTTGGGTCACCCTGTAGCAGAAAAGAATGTTGTTTTCAGTATTTGGGGCTGGGGCGTTTGACGAGAGATTGCCGACGACGCAGGAACGCCTCTTATTGCAAACGATGCAATGCTTACGGGCATTTTACAAGTGAATGCCAACCCAGGGCAAATTGGGGAAATAACCCAGCGAAAATTGGGACTCACGCTCACCTCCGATATGACTCCCTTGATAGAAACAATACGACCAATAGATTTAATGACGGGAACAGCCGCTACAAGATTAGGGACAGAGGTAATGAAGCTACTCCGCGCACAGAATATGATGTACGGGCATTTGATTCAGACACAAGAAGGGATTTTACTTTATAGTTATGCGATTGGTGTGTACGCGAAGGGCACAATGATGATGCCTGTCCGTTTAGGAAAAGTTACAACGAAATACAGAAGATATCGGGAAACTCCACGGGGTCGCGAGACGACAGGGTCGCCTTCGAATAAACACTGAATCGCGTGCCGAAACAGGTAATTCCCAGGGAAATAATGGCCATGAAACGAAAATTGAAACGAGAACGGATAATAGAATTCAGAATTTACCAATTGAACAAGAGAAATTCGTGGAAAAAATTAGAGAAATTGTGTCTATAGAGTATAACCGAGATACAGAGAGTGCGACAAATGCCGGTAGTCTGAAAAATTTAAGCGAGCTAGCATCCAGCCAGGAAAAGTTAGAGATAGTGTAAGTCCAGGAGAAAAGGCTCTGAATGAGAGAAATATGAGAGAAAAGGCCGACGCACTAGATGCGAATGTACTGAAAACTGAATCAGTAAGAGACAGCGAAAAAACGCACGTAACGCACACTGTACCTGCATTTCCTACCTAAATTTAACTGGTGTTGACGTCTGGATATGTCTGACATCAGTATTTATTTTCGGTATGGAAATATTTTGAAACGACTGGCAAACCAAATGCTGACTTCAGTATTTGGCGTCTCCACACTGCATCCACATTTCCCCATTTTCGGGATGGAAATATTTCGAACTGAGAATAGAGTGTATTCAACACGAATGGCACATTGCACGTAAAATCGTGTCTTTTTCTCAATAAAATTATCTAAATTTTCAATCAACTATGGCTGATTTCTATATAAATTATATGTAATTTCCCCTTTTGCCGCTACTTTATACTATTAAATTAATTTGTTGTTGTTTTTTTTTGTATTTTTCTATCATTTGAATATGGTAGCCGGACACGTTTGGAGAGGATTCAATCCCATATAAAATACATGTAATTTTTGCGCTCTCAGTTTGTTGACGTTCGTGTTATTTTTTAATTCTCTGATTTCGAAACGACTGGCAAGCCAAATGCTGAATTCATTATTTGGCGTCTCCACACTACACCGACATTTATTTTCGGTATGGAAATAATTCGAAACGCTGGCAAGCCAAACGTCCAACCAACTTCCGTTACATCAATTTCTGGTTTACCCTCCGCAAAGAAGTTTCATTTCAAAAATTGTTAAAAAATCTCGAAAGCTCATTAAAAACATATGTTTATTCAAAATTTCAGGGCGATAGACGTATTTTTGCAAGAAAAAGTGAACAGGGAGCACGAATGGCATTCATGATACTTTGCCTTCAATTAAATTCAATTCAATTCATTAAAGCTTTCGTAGAGATTTTAATTTCCCACGGAGCTTTTTAACGAAAGTTTCCGATTTCATTTAAATTTATTAATGGGGAGGGGGGGGGGACTTTTCTCAAAGCTTGGAAATGATTCTCTAAGTTACGGTTTTTATTTCAGGTGTGCCTTGTGCGCATTGGACTGCACGTCACTGAAATATGTAGCAAATATATTCAAAAGCCAAATGTAATGTTCAATCATTTGGTTGTAATTACAAAATTATGACAAAAAAAACACATTTAATCATTGAGCGTAATGGATGCGTGCACAGATTAATTAAAAGAATTATTTTGTTGGTCTGGTCAATTAACTAATATCATTAATACATCAAACACCAGCATGTAATTTATGAGTCGTCGACTTAACCCAGTAAAGCTCTAAGTAACTCATTGATTATGATTGATTGAGGTAGGAGTATAGAGCGAGAACGATAGAGGACATGTTGTAATTTACAACTTTCGATTTAATTTTTATTACTATCGACGATGATTAAGTTGTTTTTTTTTTTTTTTTGAAAGAAACCAAAACAATCGATTTTGAGCTTTTTTTTCTTGTCTTCTATTAATCATTATCTGTATTACAGAGGCAATTAATAATTTTACGACAACGCTATACGATAATAAATCATCCATACCACAGTACAACGGAGAAGGATGATGACAGAAATGATATCAAGTCATTTAATAAAAAAAAAAAAAAAAAAAACAAAAAATATGACAAAAGCTCGAATTATTTAATAAAAATTTGTCTTGATCTTATAATCATTTTTTTATTTAAATAATAAAATCGTCGGTATCGTAGAATCTTATTCCCATACCCAGGTGTGCTGTGGTTTGAACGCACGCACTGATTTTTTTTCGATCCGATTGACGATTTACATACAAATTTAAATAAAATGGTACTGAGATAATTGAAAGAATTGTATAGTAAATATTTTTTTTTAATGGTGAATTGTTTGTTTGTTGAATGAAATTTTTATGATGGAAAAAAATGAGTTAAATAATTGGCCTATTGAGTCATAATTTATTATATGTCGATCTGCAACATTCCTATCTTACTTGGCTATGTACCCAACGATTTAGAAATGGCTTAACCCATTTTGTACCACCGGGTGATATTTCACCCGGCAGAAATTGTACGACGCATTGAATAATTTTTTTAACTATCCAAATGTTAGCGTAGAATGGTGATAAGACATTTAACTACTAGTTTGGCTACGACATATTGCCAAAGTATCCTTCTACCCGTATCTATCAGAATCTACTTCATCGCAGGCAATTTAGGTGTTGCCAGGTGTGCGCGAAAATGTCGGGTGAAAAATCACACCTAGGGAATACAATACCGGACGGTAAAAATCATACCGGTATTTCGGTATTTTTTTTGTATGATACCGGTATTACCGGTATACCGGTATTTAAAAAAATCTTGATTTGTAAAAAAAATTTTTACTTTGAATATGTTTTAGCAATAGTTTGGCATCGTTAGATTAAAAAAAAATTTGGAAAAAAAATTTTTACCTTATGGTGTTGATAAATCTCCCTAGTTACCGCTTATTTAAATCCCTACCGAAATTTTCAAATTTTAAATTTTCCTGTAAATTGTAATAATTTTCCAGGAAATTACCAATTTCTCTATTGCCCGTTTATGTCGACCCCCCTAAATTCAGGGGATTCATTTTTTAAAAAAGTTTCTTCTACAATTTGCTTACCGAAGCGTTAGGTTTAATTTTCAGTAATCATATTTTTTAATTCCTCAAGAAAATTTTGCGGAAAATTAATTATTCGAAAAAATAAACAGAAAAATTCTTTAAAATCGATTTTTCTGTCCGAAATAGAATAAACCCCGAAATGGTTGATTTTTTTGAGAAACTTTCTTAATAAAATCTCTTCATTAATTACTTAAAAATGATTTGCCATCATTAAATTAGAAAATTTTTAAAAAAATTTCCCATTAAAGAACATTTTATCGTTCGATTTTATTGAATTTTTCACAAGTCGATTTTTAATATTATTTTAAAAACTTTAATTGTGAATGGAACCCCTGACCTACATAATGTGATTATGATTTATTCAATTCCATTTCGAAAATTTGAGATTTTATATTTTTCGGAAAATTATGAAATTTATTCAAAAAATTGTCCATTTTTTATAGGTACACCCTGTATCGACCCCCCTAAAATCAAAGGATGACTTTAATGGAACAATTTGTTCCACAATTTCTTCATTTGACCCTTAAGTTTGTTTTCACCTAACCAGATTGTCTGGTTCCCGAAGAAAATTTCCCGGGAAATAAAGTTATTCACTTAAAACGTTCCAACCCTTTTTTTAATACATTACTAATACCGCAAGGGGTTATATGTGCTGTTCTTACTGGGACACCTACTTCCAAATATATCGCCTTCTGCACTTCGTCTTAAATCGTGTTTATAGTGTCGAAGTCACGTAGTTGCATTTCATCATCTACACTTAACACTTCTACCACAGAAAACATATATGGAGAACATTCTCTTTCCTATACGAGTTTGTTATAGAAAACGATAAATAGCGACGAGTACACTTAGAGCTTTTTTTCAAAAAGCTATGGTTTTGTAGATGCCTTTGCTAAATTCTTTAAATACATATGATTTCCATTCCAATCAACTTTTTTATTAAGGGGGCTAGCGGAAAAATTCCAACGCCAATCGATTGCTATGGGAATTGCAATTAATTCAGAAAATTTTTGGTTAACACTTTCTCTCCCGAACCAAAATTTTTTCCGCCATCGTTAAAGGGTTAACTAAACTACATATTATGTTGCACATCATTGGACGCATAATTATTTATGCAACAACTTTGTAGTACACCATATTCTTATTGGACGCCTTTTTACTACTCCTATAAACAAAACTCGAAAT
>JANTOP010000909.1:0-16695 GCA_027564815.1 Symmerus nobilis
GGAATCGTGTCCACCGCAAAACACTGTTGATTTGGCAGTACCACACATCCGACAGCATTACGGCTAGTCACGTTCATTTTTTTTAATACAAACATTTAATAAGGGGTCTTTCTCGTAAAAAATAGAAAAAAACAAGTATTTTTTATTTGTTTCTCTCCTGGCGAATATATTTTTACATGAAAATAAATTGATACATATGAAAGTACACATCTTCGGCTATAAAAAAAAAAATTTGTATTTATCGAGTGGACATGCGCGTTACAGCGAGGCGCCAATCTAGGTCCTTTTGCCCAATTTGGCTACAGTTGCTGTAACAAAACTATTTGTCTGATTGGTCTGAATTTTAACTGTATATTCTTGAAAGTATTCCTCCAGAAAGTATTTCATACCAGAAATTTGTCTTAAAAGTTGAAAATTGGCCGTTTGGCGCGATTTTTAAATAAAAAAAATCATATTTTTCGTACCTCTTTTTTGAAAAGCGCGCCATCTTTCGAATTTTTGTAGGAATTAATTTTTTGTTCGTATGCCGTGGAAGGACAAGTCTCTAGTGCTTTTTGTTTTTTAAGATATCTTCACCAAGGGCGGAGCTACAACTGTAGCCGAATGGGCGTTTAAATAAAAAAATTACCCAGATTGGCACCTCGCTGTAACGCACATGTCCACACTCGATAAAAACAAAACAAATTTTTCCGTATAGCCGAAGACGTGTAATTTCATATGTATCCATTTGTTTTGATGTACAATAAATAGATTCGTCAGGAGAGAAAAAAAATAAAAAATACTTGTTTTTCTTCATTTTTTACAAGACAGACTCCTTAAGTTTTGTTTTGTTTCAATAAATAATAATATTTAACCAATTTTTATTTATTTTTACAACTTTATTATGCAGTTTCTAATTTCATAATAACTATTATAAAAGTCAAATTCTAATCCCGGGACCAAACCCAGGATCCCGGGATTCGGATAATGTAATCCCGAAATCCCGGGATTGAAAATATATCACGGGATTGCAAACCCTAACCAAAATACTTGTAGAACAAAAAATTAACTAAAGAATTTAGATCGAAATCAATAAATCTTTATAAAAGTCATACCACATTCAGAATTTTTTTTCCAAAATTCTGAAATCACTTTTTAGTTTACCTCAAATTGCATTCGGGAAAAATGTTATAAATAAAAAAAAAGTAATATTTGGAGAAAAAAGTAGGAAATAATATTGTTTAAAAATTTTCAATAAAATGGCGAAAAACTTTCCTGATTATTAGCAGTAATTTATATTAATTTGCATAACAAATAATGAGAAAATGACATTTCATAAAAAAAAGGTGTGAAATTTATTTTCTTCAGAAAGTTTCAAAAAAATCCTTCTGGAGCACAAAAAGAATTTTAAAAATGAAATAAATTGGGGAACAAGTTTGCACATTAAAATTTAACCAAATTTTTATACAAAATAACTAAAAAAACGCGTTTAAGGGTTAAAGGAATGAATATTTGTTTTATTGGAATTATTTGATTTTACAAAACTTATCAGCCGCAAATTCGAGCACTCCAATTGAGTATTCCAATTTTAACCATTCAAATAACTTAACATCTTTGAAGTAGACTTTACAGAGCTTTTAGATGTATCCAGGTGATATAGATTTTTCTTTTCCGAAATACCAAAAAGTTTATCAAAATTTGAGGATCGTTTGTAGAACATTTTGAGTGATAAATAAAATTTAGAGCATCTAAAATTGCATGAAGGTATTGGATAAATTAATTTAGGTGCTCCATAGGTACCACAAGAGTATAATTTTAAATATTTATTGATATTTCGGGAGCGTTGAACTAACTTTCCGAAGCTTTCAATTTAATTTTGAAGGAAGTGTTGTAAATCCATTAAAAAATGAAAGAGCTTTGTCCGATTTTCTTTTTTGTATTTTATTTATATATTTGAGCTTCTATGAGCTTTAAGCTACTAAGTTTTCTTGAGATTTTCGAGTCACACATAAATTTACAAAATGCTATGAGTTATTGATAACATTTTTGGGAGAGGTTTTGATATTTTTAAATTATTAAAAGCTCTTAATTTCGTGAAATAGTAATTTTATATTTTGAGATAGATTTAAGTTAGTAAGTAAATTTACAGCATAGTTTTACAGCTCCTGGACATATTTGTGAATTTTATTCCGTAATTTTGAATAACAGTGGATCAACTTGTCTGGCTGTGGACGCCAAATTTTATATTAATTTGTTTGACTTTCTTGCATGGAATATTCATACGAAATTTGAATTATTTGGATATTTTTATAAATAAAATTCTGGCCATAAACATCTGCACACACAATGAAGATATCCGCACGCCACTGCTATGTCCTATATTGTCCTATCAACCAGAAAGTGATTTAAAATTATCATCCCGTTCTGTATATTGATACACTAATTTCGACTAGTGGTTAACCCATATACCACAGTCGATATAACAATAATAGGTTAGAGAGAATGACAAACATTAAAACTAATTATTAACAAACCTAACGTCAATATCTACTCTAATAAACTTGAAACTTGCCGGGAAATTTGGTTCATACACAATTGAATATAATTTCGAGCAATTTTCTTTCTCTTTTGAAATATAAAAATAACTTAATAGACTAGAAAAATTGTAGGAAAATTCATGTAGATTTGGAGATCGCAAAAATATGTCTTGTTGTCCTCTTAATAAATATTCTGTCCAAGACTTCAACATAACTTTCAGAGTTCGAAAAATAAATGGATTATAAAAATATTTGATATCCAACAAACAATGTTGTCCTAAGGGTTACGAGTTCTTTTTAATGAAAGTTGTGTTATAAGAAAAACTTCTAGCGATGTTAGTGTTCGTTAAAAGTTTTTCTTCCATATATAAATACCATTTCTTACCATTGATATCCCACAAGGATTAAAAAAATACATTTCGTTACATAAGATTTCCTTTTTTCTTTATACAAATATTAAAAACCATTTCCATTTGTTGATTTTTCTGGCTCATCACAGTTCGAAATGGATGGGAAGTGGTGCTGCACAGAACGTTCCTATCGATCGATCAGAGATTGGAGTGACTTTCATCAAAATAATCGTTCGATATAAAGTGATGGCCAACAATTACAGCGGCTATAGGGCATATCGAAATGCTGCCCTTAAGCTTAGGCGTATCACTTGGAATCATATCGATTATTGGGTTACTCGTGAACACGTACATTTTGCTAGTTGTACTGTCAACGAAACAGGTATGTTCAAACTAAATAGTAAATTAATTATTTTCTGATATTTATCTTTTTAGTGACCGGAGGAGGGCATTATAAATAAGAATTGCAGTAAATAATTAATTTAATTACGATTTTATTTCTATGGAAAAATGCATGTTTGAATATATCCAATGGAACAAACGGATCATATTGTTTTCCTTAGAATTAGAAATCGTTTTCTTTGTACCGGAAAATAGTCAAAGAAATTCACTAATTCTAATACAGATTTATCCACCTCTAATCTCGCTATCGGTATGGATACCATATACCTACCTAATGGAAATTAACTTTTCATCTTGAAAAATCTTAATACAATTTAGAACTGAAATGTCTCCATGTTCTCCCAAATGGAAGTGGGAGGAGGTTGGGGGGTGATAAGCTAGATATAAAAGGATTCCAAATAATATAACAGTATTAATGCCTTACAATTTATTATGCAACGATATGACAAACAAACCACTGTGCGCTCGGGGTTTTGAAAATGACAAAAAAGGAAACAATGGAGGAAAATCTATTGTTGGTTGGAGAAGTTGGTTGGATTGGTAAGGAGTATTACTCGACTCATGATTATTTTCTATTCTCATTTGTATTGTATATGTTTGCTTTCTACTTCTATTGCATTGCGCTATGAGTAAATATGAGGTTCGTTTAATAAGAAAAAAAAACTGAATTTAATCCGTTTGGGACGTGCAATCGTTAAAGACGTGCAATCGACTTCTGTATAGACTCCTGTAATAATTAGATTCGGAAGTTGAGCTAGTTGAGGGACTAACTAACCATCCTTCTTTTTAAGACTTTTTGGAATAGTGGCCTGAAATTGAATACCTCAAAAAAACCTTGATTAATTGGTAATCAATTTAGTAAACGATTTCTAGCAAATATTTTGACGAAATCAGTATCCGTGCTTGGGTTAGTAGGTCAACTATTTTAAAATTCGTCGTTTCTTTAGCTAGAGTTCTGTAATTTGGATATAGATATTCCTGAAGAACATTTAATCAGTGAATTGATTTAAATACTTTTCTTTTAAGGAATTCACCAGTAATTAATCGGAATTGCGAGTAATTCTTTTTTCTCAAATGACTAACGAAAGAACGGACCCATCTGAACTTACCCTCCCAACCCAATATACGACATTGTTAGTTGATATTATATTATTTTCCCTTTTTTTTTTTGTTAATCTATTGTTACCACATCATATTCCATATATGTTCAGTCTCTCGGGTGTTGCATTATTATTTCCATAACAATATTTAAACAACAACAGATAAATAGAACAAAAACAAAAAATATATGGATTGTATATTACTTTTAAAAGCCCCCATAAAGGATTACAGAGGATCCTCGTCCATATATAGGAAAATCATTAATATAGTTTAGGAAATGGAAATACTGTTTTCTAGCCAACAAGTTATTTTGTTAAACGTTTAAAATTTCAATAAATATTCAAAAAGAAACGGAAGTTATATGTTGATTTTAATTCTCCAAAATTCATACTCATATCATGAGAGTTTAAGGATATGGTCCTTGAGATTTTTAACCGAACCGGAATTTATATTTATTTCAAATTTAATTCGACTTCCGGTTTAAAGGATTACAATTCGAATTTTTTAGAATATTAATATATTGAAGTTATTGAAAAATATTGAACAACATACGGACGAAATATCTTTCGATGAATCTCTTTCATATTTGCAGACAAATAAATATTTTTATTTGGGTCAATGATATACAAATGTGTACAGTACAGCAATCCCTCGTCAACAGCTATAATTTGTTAGATTTTTATTTTTGAGATCAGGAAATAGGCTCTCTAGTTTCAAACCCTCTTATTCTAAAAATCGTTGCGATTTAAATAGAAATTCGTGTTGTTCTGATTTCGTTCACATCAAAATTTCGAAAAATTGGGTAACCAGTTCATTTTCCACTTGACTTTTGGCATCACCGATTTTCAACAGTAATTGTTTATAATGAATAAAATCGTTATCTGTAATTGCAATTGCTAAAAATAAATCAATTAGTATACTTGGGAAGAGAAATTGAAACGATCCAAATTTAACCAACCCAAAACATTCCAAGGTTTGCTCATCTTTATAGTCAGTTAATGGGTTAGTAAAACTAATCAACGGACGATATAACCATCGGTCAACCTACCGTGACCACACGATCAATATATACAACGGACACGGAAAGAAAATTATTTTACGTGTTTCGTATCCGTTTATAGTGAAACGAAATTGCCCATAAAATAATTACATGAAACAAAGCGAACCAATTAGACTAATTAGATGTACAATTATACGTATAATTGGATCATAGAATTTTCATGTAACCACTTCCTTCAGAATGTCAATAAAACCACCCTCATTTATCATGTCATATAATATAAGTTGATATATATCAGTGGTGTGCGGTCAACCCCTAACAAAATGTTACAAGAGAACATGACTCAGTGCAATTACTTCAAATTAAATACTTCAGAAAAGTTGAAATTTATCTAAGAAAAATCAAAAGTTTGTAAAGGTTTGCATCGAGAAACGCGAATTTCGGACATCGAGACATATGATCCGGATTTCCCGATAATTTTCTTCGGATCCAAAAAAAATGTAATGATGCAGCAACTTTATAAATTAATTGAGTAAAAATATAAAAATATCAAAACTAAACATTTCGCAGAAAAGCTCTTCAAAAACTTAAAAGCTCCCAGAAAGCTTAATTTTCCGAACCTTATTTTTTACGTTTTTAAATCTACTTTCTATCCAAACAATGATCCTTTAACGAAATTTAAATTTTTTCTGAAATAAAGCTTTTAAAACCTCGAAAGCTTATTGAAAGCTTAAAATTAAAATGTTATTTTAAATAATTTGGAATCGAATTTTTATCCGATTCATTAAATTTAAATGAAATAATAGGATTTTTCGCAGAAAACTTACGCAAACTATTAAAAGCGCAACGAAAGCTCAAAGTTTCGAACTTAATTTTTTACATCTAAAAATCTATTTTCTATGCAGATAATGATCCTTTAAAAAAATGTCCACTTTTCCCAAAAAAAAAAAAAATGTCCAAAAAATCTCGAAAGCTTATTGAAAGCATATATTTTTTCAAAATTTCAGACCGATGGATGTATTTCTCAAGAGAGGGCAAAAAGGACTATGAATACCTTCATGATAATTTGCCTTCAATTCAATTAATTTATTTAATTTTCTACGGAGATTTTTAACGAAAAGTTCGGATTTCATTTAGGCCAGGCCAGAGGTCAGATTTCGAGATTTTTTTGTAGGAACTCTCTCTCACCCTTATAATTCAATCTAAACTTGATAAAAAAATTTGTAAAATGATTGAAAGTTATTAAATAAAATAATTTGAGTTAGCAATTGCAGCAAATAAAAATTGGTTGCAATTTTGTTGATATTTTAGGTATGCTCTGCGCATTCTGTGCAATGGACCTCACGCCACTGATATATAACATATATACATTAGATTAGTGGAAAGCGGGATAAAGTATCCGGAAAATTGGATTAAAAAAAATCAGAAGACAAAGTTTTCATATTTTCAATTGTTTGTATCATTTCGGTTTCGTAAGTTTCCCATGAACGGATGCATTACCGCCGAGTTAATTCAGACAGAAAAATAGCCGAACGACTATGAAAAGGATTGTAAAAATTATCTGGACAAACAAGTCAAGTTTTTTGATTAGTCGGGAATAATATTCAACATTTTGTTTGGAATATTAACCCAGTTTCGAATATAATTAGTATCTGGCAGATTCAGGTTGCCAGACGCAAACTAATCGATTAATTAAATTCGTTGGAATAACAAAATAATTTGTAGGACAAAATATTCGGAACAAAAATTGATTTTAAAATTGGTTGAATAAATTATAATATTATAAATTATGTAGGTACTGATGTAGTTAAATTTTTACCATCACCAATTAGATGATAATGGAATACCAGTAATTAAATAAAATAATTAAAATTACCACCACATCCTTTTTTAAAGATTTAAAAGGTAGATTTTATAGTCTCTAAATACCCAGTTTTAACCGAATAATTTTCTCTGACATAAAATCCTATACATTAATTGTAGCATGTACGGTATATTGATGACCCAATTTGATGTGATGGGTAGAAGCATCGATTTTAAGTGTCAATTAGCGTTATTCTGTTCGGTAAGTGTAAGGATTATTATGCAATTCATCGCTCTTTTTTTATGTAATTAAAAAAAAAAAATTGCGATTACGAATCCTGGAATCCTAATTGACTTTCATTGATTTACCATTTTTCTTCTCCACATCCATTTAAAATTCCGATGTGAGAAAAAACATTATTTTGTGATCGGAATAATTTTTCCTCTCCTCCATTGGCAAACAAATAAATTATTTATGTGGTTTTTCTATACTTGAAATTGTACTTTAATACCAAAATACACCGTTCAAGATGTTCAATATCAAAAGCGATTAAATACCAGCCTATTAATTCGTATATATAAATATAAAGGTCAAATCAGATCGAATATAAAGGTAAAAAACTTTCGGTATAAAGGACAAACAGAAAATTTCGTTTACATAAAACCAATTTGTTGTTTGTACTTTTCTGTATAAATTTTCTTTCCTCCGATGCCGATAAAACAAACAATATATTTTCAGTTTTCCTTCCTTGGGAAATTTCTTTGTTTTGTTCAGAATAAGGCAAGGCAATTCAATGAAAAATGGAAATTTTTTTCTTGCGGTTGTCATAAACGTTTGATGTTAATATTTTGAAAATGGGATTAGTTTGTGGGAAGTGATGGAAATAAAAAAAAGAAAAAAAGAATAGACACACAATATCAATTATATCCAAATCAATTGATGCATCAAATTGGATTTAATCCCGCATTATTTGGGATCAACTGTTTGGAAATTTTGGGTAACAGTTCATTTATCTGATAAATTCAGTTTGGAATTTTGGTGACGAAAATCTTAATCCATTCGTGAGGAAATGTAGTTTTGTTGATAAAAATATTAAATTACTTATCCGAAGAAAGAAGGTTACTTATAAGAAGAAGTTGTATTTAATATTCCCGATTTAAGGCTCTAAGAATCGATAATACTATTGTAGGTGCAATCATTTTTATTTTCGATATGCCACTATATCCATAGCAACTTGCATTACACAATTACACAATTTAAATAAGAATAATTTCTTGGAGTCTTGAAGAAGTTCAGATAAAAGGAGAATTCCAGAAAAAATGTCCAGAACAAGGGTCGGCAACCTACGATTAAATTTAAGATTAATTTTAGATACAAATATTTTTGAAATTTGACTCGGTATATTAAAAAAATGTGGGATACCATCCGCTGTTTCTCTTTGGCTCTTAAATATTTCGCTGTGCTCGTTTCGCTGCCGTATCAGTTGGCTGTACTTGTTTGGCTGTTTTCATTTTGCTGTTTGCTCATCTCGCTGCCGAATTATTTCGCTGCTTTTTTGGCTGTTTTATGCATTTTGTAAAACACTCAACCATAGAATTAAATGTAACTTTTACCCAAATGGCTAACGTCGCTAAAAAAAATAAGAAAATTAAAAAAAAACTTAAAAATGGGTTGCTTCTATACACACCCAGTGCGAGCGAAGTGAGCCATATAGCAAAAATAAATAATAAAAAGAAGAATATTTACATATTTACAAAATCATGCGATTTTTCTCACCTCTGTTTTGGTCTTCTCTAATTTACAAAATACATAAAACAGCAAAAAAAAAACAGCAAAATGATAAATATTGATATTAAAAATGAGTCATTGATGTTCATATCTGTTCAATAGTTGCGGTGCCATATCAAAACGTTTTCCTCTCACTCATTTTCCTTGCCTTACCTTAAATCCTGCGCAATGCGTAATTTTTCATATGGTTTTATATTAACACTGATGGTACTTGGCTATCATACAGGTAGTTAAAGTAGGATTTCCCATAAGGTCTTTTAAGGCGGACGTTTCGTTTATCACCTTTAGTTTTCCGGGGGACATTTGTCTCCGATACAGCAGTGTCCTCCTTTAAAGTTTATAAGCCAAATTCTATGTTCACCATATTTTACATCTTCCACATCGAAGTTGTTCGAAGAAGGCCATAAACTTCGTTGCTAAACTAGGAACTTAAGCAGGGAAGGATGTGAGGTGTCTTAACTGAAAATACAACTAGCCCAAAACCTCTTCGCAATACTAACGTTTTGGTTGATTTTGACCCGCAGCCAATAAAGGTTGCCGACCCTTGCTCTAGAGGCAAATTCGACAAAAATTGGAAAATATCAAGAAAAATCGGGGAAATGTCCCTATTCCGAGAGAAGTAGAAAAATATTGGTTAAAGTTTGAACCGCTTGAAGTCTTGAGGAATGTCGGGTAGAGATGCGGTAGGTCTGAAAATGACGTTATAATGTCGGAAATGTTGAGAAATCGGGAAAACAATAGAAATAGTCAGAAAATATTAAGAACCAGGCCTATGCAAATGAAATGAGCCTTTGGCGATAGGTGGCTGTGGCCAGGCCCTTTCATTCGATTATATTGATTTAATTTTTGGTTGCAATTTTTTTACATTGACCAAGAACTGACTTCCATGTGTTCTTAATTTGTTCTATGTCTAAAATTAGGTTCGCAATATTATCCTTTTATCCTTTTATCCTTATCCTACATCCAATGTTCCTTTACAAGCTTCTTTAATAAGATTCTTTTGATGTAATAACATTAGTATTTTTAGCGAAGGATAGCCATAAGAACACATTCAAACTTTGACAAATATTTTTGAAAAGCAGGAATTAGTGTTTGTGCGTCTACAGGAATAGAGTTTAATTAAATTGATTTCATTCAACGCAGATAGCAAAGATTTCAAATTTAGAGCTGCTGGTTTCACAGCTTCTAGTCTTGCTGACCATCTAGTCATGCGTGTAAGGAATACGGTGCTAAATGTTTTTTTAAAACTTCCCATTTTTTTTTTGGCCTTCCACTACTGAAGTTATACATTTGCTGGACAGAACCAAAAGCTATTGTTTCCTTGCAAGATTCTGCAAATCCGTTCTGACTTCAAGATTTAAAGTATGATTTTCCACAACTAGAGAATATACAATTGCTATTTTCATTTGCATGCAATTTTGATTTCGGTATGATCAATATTAAAATTCAGGAGATTTTAATTCTAGATGAACAGGGAGAATTTTCAACAATCAGAAGGGTGGAAAAAATTACGGTCGTATTGTGTACATATGGAACGACCTATTAAACTTAAAACTCTGGGTAAAAGACGTAGAAAATATGCCAACCCCTAAACTCGAGCAGTATAAAAATATACGTATACAAATTGGGGATGCCCGACAAAACGGCTAAGCGAGACAAAGTGTACTATCATTTTTGTGTTTTTTTATTGTAACCTACCTTGTGGTGGAAGAAGAGGAGAGGAAAGGACCATTGCATTGTCCTAATTCTGTCCTATGATTGGTTTTAAACTTCCGCTCTACCTTCTCTTATATTCTTGTCTAACATACATATATTGAGTTACGAAGTTTAGGACCCCAATATTGCGAGGGCCGGGGCAAGGTCCCCTCTTGCCCCCCTCTCTGATAGGCCCTGGCTGTGGGTATCGGCAATGTTTAATGGGAAAGAACCATGATATGATACGAACTCCTCTTTTTATTGCCTTGATATCTGTCAACAACGTTCAGTGTTGAAAATTTGATTTGTTCCTACAGCAGCTACTCCGACTTAGCAAACTCCTAGGGCTGGTATTAGGGGAATTAGGGAAAAATCAGCCAAAATAAAATTCCGAAAATGTCTAAAAAGTTGCAACGTTGGAAAGATTCGAAAAGTTTGTAGGAGCTGAGAAATAATCGGGGACGTTGGGCGAAGGCAGAAAAAAGTCTGCAAAAATTAGAAAAACGTAACGAAAATGTCGGGAAAAAATTGAGAAAGTTAGGGGGTCGTCTGGAAACGATCAAGGCGAAGTCTGGGAAATTGAGGAAAAATTGGTACACTTCGTAAAATATTAACTAATTTAGTAGATTAAAGTCGAAAAAAGTATGGATCTCCGAAAAATATTCTGGAGAATCAGGAACAATTTGAGAATAGTAGGGAAAATGTTTGAAAAAATCAAATAAATTTTACAATAAAAAATCGAGATCTTGTTGGGAAAATTGGAAAAAAACACAATCGGAGAAATTCAGTAAAATACGGGAAATAGTCGGGGAAAATCAGAAGAAAATATATACCGATCGGAAAAACCCAACAAAATTCGAATAAAATTCGAGAAAAATCAGAAAAAATGAACAAGTTGGAGATAAAATCAGCGAAAATCAAATCGGGAGAATGTAGAAAACGTCGTGACAATGTCAACTATTGATAAGGAAGCGACGGAATTTTCTGTGCATTTTCAGATTTTTTTACAACTTACCCAGACTTTCCCGGTCTATCCTATAGTTTCTTGACATTTTATCGGTTTTACGGAATATTTTGGGGAAAATACATATTTTCCGCACTTACACTGACCCCCCAAGAAAATTTGTCGGAGGTAGTCCTACAAATTTAAACATATCTCGAGTTAGAATTGACTGATGTGGTTAAATAAGATATCAAATTAAAGGTAATTGAATAATAAATAAATTCCTCTCATCGCCTTTGTCAGTCGGCTCAGTAGCTGCGGCGTAATTGAAAGAAATATCAAACTGTCAAAACTGAAATCGAAAATTCACTAAATCGACGAAATAAAAACCAAGAAATGCATATAGTTTATCATGTATTGGTTTTAGTTGCAGCACCAACTGTTAGAACCTCCTTTTAATACTGTAAGGACTTAAGAATATCCGTACAATTGAATTTCCCGGAAGGTATATATCAAGTCAACAACGTACAGAATTATAAATAAACATTTAATATGGGATAACGAATTGCAGTCATTGCAACCGACCTTATCAAATTCCCATTCCCATCATAACCTCCTTATGCAGTCGTCACAATGAATTATAATCTTGTGGGTGTTCGTACGGTACAATTGTTTCATAAGAATGGTTGTTGTGACATTTTTCTTTCTAATTTGACGAGCAAAATAGAAGCAAGATTATTTTTAATGATGTTAAAGGATTTTCTTTATGTACTGTATATAGGAACACAGGATGTTTCAGGTATTTTTGGGCCTACGCAGACCTACATTAATATATCGAACTCGAGATAGGTTGACCTAACGCTGTGGGATCATTTGATATTAGTCTCTCTTAACAAAATTCTCTTTACAGGTGTCAGCGAACAATATCCTACTCCTACATCTGGGCATCATTAATTCACTGCTTTGCATACAATTTTTAATATTCTCATTGCCGAGCATAGCCAATGAGACGACCGGTGTTGCAACAATAGACATCTTATGTCAATTTCATGGATTCCTCTTGCAAGCACTGCATCCGGTCGTACTGTGGACGATATGTGGTTTGAATTGTGATCGGTATTATGCAATTGCATCACCGTTACATTATGGAGCGATAGTGAATACGAGAAAGGTGATACATTCGTCCAAATTTTGATCAAATTATTTTACTTATTCATTTTCTTCGTAGGTTTCTTATGGTTTATTGTGCGGTTGGATAATCGCTTTATTATTATCTATACCACCGTTATTCGGGGTAGCTCCATTCCATTACGATAGTAGTTTGGGAGCGTGCGTACCAAATTATCTGTTGACGGATACACTTTGGTATGCAACAACAGTGACAATTGTAACATATATCATTCCTGGAATATTGATAATTGGTTGTAATATACGGGTTAGTATTCATCTTTTACAACTTATCCTTAGTTTATTATATTTCTATTTCTAATCAGGTGTTAATGATAGCCAGATATCATCGCCATCGTATTGCATCGGCTATCTATGAGGTAACATTATCCGCCCAAGTAACGATAACCCATCAACGAAATCCATTTTTCGTACCGATGTCCGGACAAAAGTTACGAAACCGTTCGCCCGTATCGAGTGTTCTTGAATTGATTGGATCATTTCTTCTACTCTACTGTCCCTACTACGTAACAATACTATGGAACAGTTCGATAGCATCACTACAAACAGGTAACACGCCCCGAAGCCTTGCCACCGTACCATCATTCGTACGGATAATGGCAGCCATTTGCTTAACATGTTCGGCTCCCATTAACGGTGTCCTGTACGGAATTAAAAATAAGGTGATGCGAAAAACATTCCAAAATTATTTACGTAAAAAGAAGACAAAAATCGAAATAAATAATGAAATTCAAGCGAGAACACCGTCCACATGTGGATCGCGTCGACCATCGCTAAGTGCGTTTGGTATGTTAACATCGGGTAGTTTAAGTGGTGGCGGTTTGCGATCGATGCCACACCGTCGTCTATCTGAAACGTTACTTGACATCGATCATCGATCGGATCGGCCAATGAAACGGATCGCATCCGAATTATCGTGGCAACGGTTTAACGAAGACGGCTTACAAATCAATCAATTAATTAGTGAACGGGGTAATATAACTGGTCGAAAAAATATTGTAACACATTCATCGAGTTGTAACACTCTACAAATTCCCGGTGGCCACACTGATCCATCGTTCGATTCACCGCCAGATTTATATATAAATTTAAAAAATTCCTTACGATCAGCATTGAAAAATGGTACAAATGGTCCGGTACAGTGTAACGGCAATGGATTGGGAACCGATTCGAATACAACCGTTGATACGGCTGTCCTATCAAGCGGCGGATCATCGACAACATCAACCCAACAACATTACACCGGGTTGCTACATAAAGTGTTACGGATCGATACGGATACAAGCAACAAACGGTTATCATTCCATGAACCAGCCACACCAACAATTAACTATTATGATCGATCACCAATCCGTTCACCTCGTATATTAATTACACGAGCTTATTCGGATGATAGTGAACATCAAACGCCACCGTTATCCCTCCAATCACCAGCTAAAAGTATTGGCGGTGGCCGAAAAAATCTACGAAATAAAACGAATCGATGGCCGAACATTTCATCGTCCACGAATAACATACAGTTTGAACCGAAATGGAAACAGAATCCATCGTTATCATTATTCCATCGTAGACGAATAAATAATTCAATTAAATCATCCCTCTCACTAAATCGATCTGGCCGTGATACGGTACCGATCGATACGAATGAATTCGGCCGGACCGTTACCGATGATGATGATGGTGATGATGAAATGGAACCGTTGAATGGTACGACGACGATTTTGAATACGAAAAAATTACCGAACAATGAATATTCCGAATATCCTTACTATCCGCTAACATCGCCGTACCGAAAATTTTCATCGCTAGACGAACAGACCAATTATGGTTTAGGTTCGGATTCGGAAATGGGTACCGAAGAACAACAGTTGCTGCTCTCATGGCCAATAACACGAAAGAAATATATACACCGAACCATGCAAACATTACCGGATGATGGTCGAAATTGTGAAGAGGACGGACAGACTGGGATCGGTAGTAAACATTTTAAAATGAATCCATTGTATAACGATCGATGTGAGGAACCGGAAATGATATTATAATTAATTTAATATCAATTGTAGTAATAAATTAGTAATTCGTTTAAGAACAATTTCCAGGTGCTAAAGGGTTTCTCAAATTTAGACATGAAATTTATGAGGGAAAAGAAAATGAAATTTGAAATCACTAAATGTTTAGACGCGAAATTTTCTTTTTACTTCAAGTAAATTCATGAAAATTTAGAAGTTATTTTTTTTTATTCTGAAAATTACAGCCTTTACCTGAATTTTCCAAATACTCCTGTAACTGTAACTTCCTTTCCATATTCTTTGCAGTCGGTAATCCAATCAAAGATTTTACTAAATTTAGCCTGTACGAGTATACACTTAATTAAATTAATGTAAAAAAATTATTTAATTAGTTGCACAAGGTTGATTATAATTAAGAAGTAGTCCAATGTTAATTAAAATAAATTTTTTATGAACTATATTCCTATCGAATCTCATATAAATAGATCGATTTGTGTACGACCTAATTGAGAAGCTGGCTGCAGCTTACAAGTATCGCATATGGTCATATCCGTACAGCTTCTTCATCAATGTTTTGTATTTAGGCAAATTTATATGTTATGTAGGGGGATTGTTCAACAGTGAACAATGTTAATAATAGAGAATTGTTCGGTTGAACTTATGCCCTCTCATATAATAGAAAATGTTTAGAATTAATTAGAATTTCAAAATAACTATCTAAATGAAATTTAATTAATTTATATTCGATGTGAAACAATCAAGAAAACCAAGTAAATATCCTTAAATAAATTGAATCCTGAATGAACAACAAATCTAGTCACTGTGTGTACCTCTCTTAAATATTTAACCAATCATTTTGATCTCAGATTATATATATATATATATATATTTTTTAATAAATAAAATAAATTACTCGATAAAATTAAAATTAAATTAAATTAAATACACAATTGAAAAATAAAATAGTTATAATATAATGTATACCAAAATATTAGAATGCCAAAGAAAGAACCATTTACCCAAACCACAACAAAATTATATTTTATAAAAATAGATGGAAAAAAATAAACTAAAATAATTAAATTAATTATTAAGAAAAATATATTTTCTATGTTATACTGAAATTAAATAAAAGAAAAAAAAAAAACAATTAAAAATTTTAAGATATATTAAATGTTATGATGTGTACCCTTCTCCTCCTCATAAATCCCCAAATAAATTAAAAGGAAGTATTAGTCATTAAGATAAATGGATCTTAATTAAAAAAAAATTTAATAATTATGCTAAAGCACAAAATGTTATAATTTTATTATTATGTTAATTAATGATTTAAGCTTACATTTAAAATAAATAAATTTATAAATATACCATTATATTTTTTTTTTGGGAAAATAAATAAGTATAATGTTGGCTCAAATGAAAACAATTCGATTGTATTTTTTTCTGCTTCCTCAGTGGCGTGCAGTCTTTTGCGCAGAAGGCGCAGAGAGCACCTTAAATATCAACAAAATCCAGTGGCGTGCAGTCTAATGAGCAGAAGGCGCAGAGCACATCTTCTCATATATGGCCCAGCCAGATAAAAAATATATATGGGGAAAAATACGCCAACTCGGCCTACGTTTAGCTTTTGGGTCTTCGATATTTTTCAAAATTTTTGATGTGATTGTATCGGTTGATAGAGGCCTCCCTGATTTTTTTCAGATATGTATCTAAAAAATTTTTTGAGATATCGGTTTTCTAAAAAAACCGCTTTTTTTTTAAAAAAGATTGGGACGGCTTTTTTTTTAATTTTTAGTTTTGAACACACTTTTAAAAAAAAATTCGAAAAAATTTTCAAAACAGATTTTTATAAAATTGTCAAATTTTTGATTTAAAATCTTGATTTCTAAAAAACACGTA
>JANTOP010000920.1:0-19028 GCA_027564815.1 Symmerus nobilis
GGCGGGGTGGAACAATTTAATGAATTTGAGAAAACAAAAGAATTTTAAATGGTTTTTGCATGGCCTGCATTTGACAACCCTAAAGAATCGGGTCTCTCAATAAAGAAATTGATCATTAAAAATAATATTCTTTGAGGCCTCTTATAAAAGGAATTGTCTACTGAATAGAATATTATGTATATACACTATACAGCCGAGCTTCCATTACACGAATAAAGATGTTAAAAATATGAAACCGGTAAAATTTTCCGAAATAAGATAGGAAAAGTTAGGAAAAATTATGTTTATTTTTTACATTTTTTCCTACGTTTTTTTGGAATTTTTATCCAAATCTTTTTCGTCTGAATTTTCTTGGATTTTTGTTCTATAATTTGTGTAATTTCATAAATTATTATTTATGAAGACGATCAGAAAGGACGATTCAATCAATTTTGGAAATTCGAGAAATATTTTGCTAGGGAATCTTCAACAAAATCAAGCTCTTAAATCCTTGCTCGTATATGACGAACTCCCAATTTAAAGTCAAAAATTAATTTATGATCTATTCAGGTCTAAATTCAGGGCCGATTAATTGTCTATCTAATTAATTACGTAATTACTAATTAATAGCTAGCCAACTAGTTGAAAAATAATTAATTTTTAATTAAAATATTTTACCTAAAGACATTAACAGAGGGAGATCCATTTTAGAGACAATTCCCAACTAAAAATGGAATTCTTGAGAAAAAAAAAATATCAGTTAAGTACGAATCAACCCAAATCGGGTCGGATATTTAATTTTTATGCCAATTAATTCCATTAAAAAAGAATGTAACTTGGTCGTACTCCGATCAGTCAGACCTTACCCCGATCAGTTGAAATCACTGCTGGAAACAGGCTGTACACTGTAGGTTTAAGTAAATTCATTTAAAAAAGGTGTTAACAAAGAATGATACGAACACCTTTATATCATAAGTTGTTTTCTTCTTTTAAATCAGGAATAATCAGGGCTTAACACGATGGGTATTTTTTTACCCCCATATATATGTATATGGGGGTAAAAAAAATACCCGTCGTGTATTCGGAAATCAAGCGATAATTTTAATGGGGAGATATGTTCAGATATATTAGAGTAAACGTATAAATTTTGGAAATTTACAATTGGTACATGGTCATGGTCACTAAGGGGCCACGCCTTCACATTAATAAATTTACTTTTAATAGTCCGGGGAAAGTTCAGGATTGGCCAAGCAAAAAAATGTGTCAATGGTCAGGAAAAATCAAGAATGATTGTATAGTAGTCGAGGCAATGCCGATAGAAAGTGGATAGTTGGGTAGTAATAAAATTAAAACTAATTTCAGGGTTTTGAGATAAAAAATATAATTTGTTTCGAGAAATTTATTATTTTCCGGTAAATCGCGAGATCAATTGTTGATTTCAAAATATTATTAAATTTTGGACTGCTTTAGTTGAACTAAATTTTTTCTGGACAGCTGATTACCTAAATTAAAAAGTAATTTCTTGAGATAAAAAATAATTTGAGCCAATTTCGAACTTAGATAAAAGAAATTTATTATTAAAAAATCGACCCAAAACCTCCCAATTTTATACTTCAATTTCCGCGACATTTTTTAGCGAATCGGAAAATGTGTTGATGGGAAATTAAACATAAAGGTACAGTTTGGAAATTGTGGAACAACATTTTTTAAAAAATTTACCCACTGATTTTATAGAGGACGGTATAACAGGAAGACAAATAAACTGATACTTTTCAGGGAAATGGTTATAATTTCCCGGAAAATTAAAATTTTTTAAATATCGACGCGGATTCGTTTAATTGGTGACTTAATGATTTAATTATATAAAATATAAAAATGCTAGCGGTTTCTATATAATTATTATTTTTCGATGATGTTAAAAATCGATTATTATAAAAACAATCAAATTTTTCCCTTTCCATGGAATTTTACCAAATTGGTTTCGTTTGATTTTTTTAACCAAAACACATCGAAATTGGCTGAAAATGGTCTTAAACTAGGTCTCGATCATATCTATCAGAATCCGGGCAAGAAAATAATATTTCAGGAAGTGGATCTCTACCGTACTTACACAAAACATAGTATGTGCATTTTCATTGATTTGAGAAAACCAATGTTTTGTGCTTCTTTATGCATTGCGTCCTATGCAAATACTAGAAATTAACATGCATTTTCTCCGCAACTATACAACATAAAAAGAAAGGATTTCAGTTCCTAAAAGGAAACATAATCTGAGCGAAGAAAATGAATACTTTTACAAAACATAGTATAAATTACCTTACAATGCTTTGTGGAAGTCCGGCAGATCTGAAGATATAAGGGAAGTAAAAAATTAAAAATCAGCTACGTTAATATAATAGGAATTTTTAACTCTGTAAACGGTGACAGTCTTAGAAAACAAGCCTGTCCACTTTACCGAAAACCGCTTGGTTCTATATACTGCAGGGGCTAAGTTCTGGAAAAAAAAGTTCCAAAAATCTGGAAATAATTTTTTTTTGGATTTGAAGATTGGGCCGTCCGGGTATAATTATCCAATCAATTGCTTCCTAACCGTTCCGATTCGGAATCTAGTCCCCGGAAAGTAAAAACTTGGTCCAAATGTAAGGGTTGATTTAGAAGTCGATATCTCCGAAGATTATCAAGAGATTCGGTCCTAATAAATTTTATCGTAGATACGATCTTTAATATCTAGAATCTAATCTCCGGATTAGTAAATATATCTCCATTTCAGATATATTAAATCTAGAAGTTGATGGATTTTTTTTATTATGGTTAATTTTCTCATTCAGGCCATTTTTGACCATCTATTGGCAGACGGTGATTTTGTCCACATTTTTTTAGGTTCAATTTAACGCAACGAATAACTTCTCTATACATCACTTTGGCCTCCTGTCAAAGTCCGTCCTGTACCACTTTTAAGCTCCAAAAATCGTTATTTCATCAATGGAGGGGATGGAATCCCCCAATCAAATACACCGTAGTCTTCTTTCGGAAGGGGGGTGGGGGTTCATGGCTGCTTCTTTTGGGCAGCAAGTTGCTATCTCAACTCGTTCTAGAGTTCGAGTAGTTAATAGAATTTAACACATCAGTTCTTCGATTTACGCGGTAGATCGATACGTTCTGCAAGAAATTAGTGTAAATCGAGAGATAGGGAATTCGAGAAAACCGCAAAAAGATCATACAAATATATCATTAAAATAATTTTATTGCATTTACATTTTATGCCTTAAAGACGGATGCCAAAGCAAAATAAGAATTAACATATGAAAGAAAATGACCAAAATACGTCATAAAATAGGTCATAAAAATTACTTTTTTATATTAATTTTTACATTAACAAGAAATAATTTCAAAATGTTTTTTCTAACCCCTAAAATAATTTTACGTGACCACCCATGTTTTAAATGTTCAAAACTAAGAATTAAAATTAATGGGGACGTTAATGGACTGCCCCTAACCATTTAGAGAACTCGTGGGCTTAAATATACAAGTAAACTGTAGATTTTAATTGCTAGTATAGTATATAGTAGAGTGCTCTACGACTTGAATTATATTGTCGAAACTGTTGATTGTACGGAAAAAAGATGTAATTGTTTTTTGTAGGCAATTTCGAGAGTTACAAATTTGATTTCTTGTACTTTCCCGTAAAAGTAACTGTTAAACCGATATTCGTGACCTAATATGTAAATTTAGTAAATTTTGATTTGAACCACGCAGAATAGAAGTTCAGCTGAATTTTTGTTCCAACAAACAAAATAAAACCCAAGCCACTTAAAATATACGTTTTATTTGAAAAAATAAATATTTTAAAGATCCATCTCATTCCCAACATTCCCATCTTATCCGATCGGAGCCACGTTTACTGTCCTATTAAAGGTGATTTTATAGAAGACCCGCTATGAAATGGTGAAAGGAAATTTGGTCATATCTGAATGGGAGAAGAAAACCACTTTGAATTATTATCTGATTTTCTTCGGATAAAATAAAAGACGGTTAAGGGTAGATTTATTTATTTTATAAAATGTTTATTAAAGTTACATATTAATGGTATTTTAATTTAATTCGCTGAGATTTGGTTTCGAACCTGATGCCAAGAGTTATCTGTCTCCATATATGCGATAGCCTGAAAATATGTAATCAAAACTGACACCACAGTTAAATTTAATGCCAATTCGACAACAAATACAAGAAAAAAAAAATAAATAAATTGCGATAATTGAAATTCCATATCACCCAAAGGAATTTTTATATGTACAAACATGGAACAGAAAAGAAAAATACCAAATGCAAACAAAACTGCCAAACAAACGTTTTGTGTGCACAGATAAATACTTGGCGGGCATTACTTGTTGACAAAGAAAAAAAAAATGTATACTGAAAATCCCCGGTTACAAGTTATCTCACATTTCTGTGCGGTAATCATTATCCTAGCGTAACACAGAAAAAAAGGCGTATGACAGACATAAAACCGTCATACCGTGTCTTGTGTTATGCTCCAACATAAAAAATTATTAACATCGAAATGCATGTACATGAGATATGGTACATGTTACACAAAGAGGAGGGGAGTTCAGAAAGTTTCATAAATCAATCGTTAATAATTTTACCGTGAAACTTGAGAATCATCTCTTAAATAGAAAAAATATATGGAGAAAGAAAAAACACGAGACAAAAATAAACAAAAAGTTCCAATTAAGATGAGAATGAAATGATAAGAAATAAATAAATATAAAGATAAAATAACAAATTATAACAATTACAACAATTTTCAGAACATAAATCCCTCAACTTATCGCAACCTATCTCTCCCCCAGTGGCGTACACTCAAATGTAAAAAAATGTAAAAACGGAGAAAGTTTGTTTGACTGTTAGGTAAAAATACCAAAATAAAAAATTCGTAAAGGCTCGCACCGGGAAATTTGAATATCAGAAATCGCGATATTTGATTCGAATTTCCCGATGATTTTCTTCGGATCCAAAAAAATGTAATGATGCAGAAAGTTTATAAATTAGTTGCGAAAAAATACAAAAATATCAAAATAAAACATTTCGCAGAAAAGCCCTGCAAAAACTTAACAGCTCCCAGAAAGCTCTATTTTCCAAACATTATTTTTATCACTTTAAAATCCACTTTCTATCCAAATAACGGTCTTTTAATGAAATTTCAAACTTTCCCTAAAAAATCTTCAAAAATCTCGAAAGCTCACTGAAAGCTTAAAATTAAAATGTCATTTTATATAATTTGGATTCAAATTTTTATCCGATTCATTAAATTTAAATGAAATATGTTATTTTCGCAGAAAGCTTATCCGAACTATTAAAAGCGCAACGAACTTTACTCTACGTTTAGAACTTTATTCTTTACGTGTATCCAGATATCGGCGTTTTAACGAAATGTCAAGTTTCCAAAAAAAAAAAAAATCTCGAAAGCTCATTGAAAGCGTAACATTAAAATGTAATTTTTAATTTGGAATCTACATTTTTTTGCGATTAATTAAATTTAGATGAAATATGAAAATTTCCATAAAAGCTTTTTCACCCCATTGTAAGCTCAAAGAAAGCTTAAGCTTCGAACTTAATTTTGTTAGTGTTAAAATCTCTTTTCTATCCAGATATCGGTTCTTTCACGAAATTTCAAATTGAAAAATAAATTGCTTCAAAAATTCGAAAGCTCATTGAAAGCATATATTGATGCAAAATTTCAGACCGATAGATAAATTTTTCAAGAAAGGACAAACAAAGACAACGAATGAAATCATGCTAATGTGTCTTCAATTAAATTCATTTAAGCTGTCGTGAAAATTTAAATTTTCCATATAGAGCTTTTCAACGAAAGTTTCGGATTTCAATTACATTTAATTATTGGGAGGAAAAATAGATTCCATACTGTTTAAAATAATATTTTAATTATAAGTTTTCGATAAGTTTTTAAAACTTTCTCAAAGCTTTTTCAGAAAATCTTTAATTTTACTGATTTTAAAATTTAAATTATTAGGATGGAAAATAAATTTCCAAACGTATAAGCTCTTATCCGATACGAAGAATCCCCTGATAGGTGGACCATAGGCCAAATTTGGGGCCTTTTTTGAACCACTTCTCCTCCCCCCTCATAATTCAATCTAAAGTAATAAAAATGGGTTACGATTTTGTTGATATTTCAGGTGTTCTCTACGCCTTCTGCACATTAGACTGCACACCACTGATCATTGAAAAACATTGAACCGTTAGCTAAATTGAACCGCTGATTTGGTTTAATAGGCGGCCAATGATTTACGCTAAAAATATCGATGCAGTTATGCATTATCATCATATCATCATCATCAAATCTTACTTCTTATCAAAAATAATTCGATTTATATATTTATTTATCCACTTAAACGGCCGTTATTACCTTTCCTTATAGAGGTGGCCAATCGAAATTAGATTAATTTGAAGAGTCCTTACGTAGTTGTACTAATAATTGGTTGGATAAACAGAGAACAAGTCCCATTTGATTGAAGGTGTGTAAATTATCGACGGAAATAATAACTGAGTTTTCCGATTGAAAGGAAAAAAATATATATTTCCGGAGGAAGAGATGGATATCTGATAAATATCTCCATCAATATTATGGGAGGGAGTCTGCAAATCAACCACTTTATTTTATATCCCTTTTACAAGTGATGCATCGGTCAATTTAAGGCATTCAAGGTAAAATTAGAGAGAATTTTTTTGAAGGGTGCCAGAAAAATTTGAAACTGTATAAGGATCGAATTGTGGATC
The DNA here is from genome assembly GCA_027564815.1 of Symmerus nobilis. Taxonomy (NCBI): domain Eukaryota; kingdom Metazoa; phylum Arthropoda; class Insecta; order Diptera; family Mycetophilidae; genus Symmerus; species Symmerus nobilis. Next base: position 6,781 of record JANTOP010000920.1, read on the forward strand.
CTTTAAGAATATTTGTACCAAGTTTCAGAAAACTAGCTAAAGAAATAACGGATTTTTGTAATAAAATTGATCCATTGCGCTTTAGCATCAGGAAATTATAAATCTTTCTAAGTCCAGCTCATAACTGGCTCAAATAATTTTTTTCTTGTAAACCCTTCAAATTTGATTTTTATTTAGCCCCTTGGCTTCCCCTAGGGAAAAAAGATTCCGCTAAATTACATATATATTTCTTAATAAAATATTTAATTTAAAAATTGTCATCAAATTCATATGGGAAAACGAGTACCTATAATTCGTTGATTTTCTTGCAATTCGATTTCTAGCGGAAATTTAAAAATATAACTTGGGAGGCGACCCCCTTACTAGAAGGTTTTGATAGATGACCTAAATTATTCCTTATTTAAATTCACATTCAAATTTTAATATATCAATTTATCCTGGGAAATTCGAAGCCTTATCCTGCCTGAGGGTTCTTGTTGTTTTTATTAGTTTTATTTTTTTCGGGAGACTGTCAGATAAATTCCCGGGAAATAAAATATCCCGAAATTTAACGGATTTAATTAGAGGATGAAATTACCGATCGAAAGATACCCATATATTGGGATGGATTTTCATAACTGTTATTTTTAAACAACATCGAACAGCAATAGGATCTGCATGATAGAAAATTTCGGGATTGTTATTAGGATTTCGAGGAATACTATCTTCTGGTATTATCTTCCGTTTTCCTGACGGTCAACTGGAACACGATCCTCATTTGATCGATCTTTAGTTACGAAAGGGTCGTTCAATATTAGAGTAGGCAAGTGGGTACTGAAACACCTTTAAATTTTGAAGAAAAAGAATTGTATGTATTGCGGACGCCTTTGCTTCATCATTTATTTTATTTTATTTTCTATTTAATTGTGCTATTAACCCTTTTCGATTATTTAAATAAATAATACAGGGTGATTTCATTTAACACCACCCAATTATTTCGATTTACTTCTATAGTTTCGTGGGTATTAAATATGGGCTACCCTGTTTCATTGGTATTATTTTATGAAATCGATGAAATTTAAATTAGGTTACAAACTTAATTGGTTTCTACACCATCTTTTCAAAAGAACGGAAATTAAAATCAATTGACCCGAAAAATATATCGACAATTGATGTCTTTGAAACAATTTTCTTTCAATTTTTTTTTAATGAGGTTCGAATGGTTGATTTAAATTGATTTTTGATTGATAAAATTGGGAGGGAAATGTTTAAGTGAAAATTATACATTTTTTTTTTCTTTTTAGATTTATTTAAGCAGAAAATTGGGTATTGATCAACTTTGTCCTTCATCGATATAATTGATAAACGTTTTGTAGACTGTCCCCAAAAACTATTAACAGGAATTGAAGGATATATTGAAGGATAGTCATCAGGACCAATCCAAAGATGTGTATCCATGGAATCTATACAAATAAAAATTATATTTTAATATTTATATTTATACTTATTAATAAAAGTTTTTCATACATTTTAATAATAATTTCCTAACTTTTCCGAATTGTTCCGGTATTCTACTCCAACGAATTTTCCAACAATCTTCCTCGAGATGAGAAAAACGTTAAGAAATTTAATGATTTCGTCGGTTTTCTTGAGAAAAAAATTTTTTTTATAAAATTCATCGATTTGCTATGATTTTCAATATTTTCGGAACCGTTCTGAATAAATATAGAATTTTCCAAAAATTTTCTTCGGGATGCGGAAAATCTAATTACGCAAAATTATTCTCAGATAAATAATGAATAAATTGATTTTTCGAAATTAAAAAAAATTAACCCCCGAAATTTGGTGGACATTAAGGTGGACGTTATGTTTTTATTTCAATTTCTCCAAATATTCTCTATAATTTTTCGGAAAATTTGAAAAAACTAAATTTTAGATTCATTTAGGGCAGTGATGGCGAACCTCTTTTAAGATGCTATCTTTAAGATGAATATTTTAAAGCTTTTTTCAGAATGTTTTAAATTTCAGTTACGTTAAATTTTTAGGATAGAAAATAGATGTAAAACATATGACTTTGAAACCGAAATTTTAAGCTTTCTTGGCGCACTGAGTCCTATTCTATGACATTTCTATACTGTTACTGTATAGATAATTTTTTTAATTTTTGATTGTCTGTTCCCTCTTTTATGTTATAAATCATAAAAATCAACGCGTGGGTCATTTAAAAATCCTGCGGGTCATAGGTTCGCCATCACTGATTTAGGGCATGACTTACTTGAACTAATGACATATAAACCTTAAGGGGTTGTCTAACAATTTGTATTTTTAAAGCGGCGTTACAAATTTATATTTAAGAAATCGCCATTTAATTAATAATAAAATCCACTTTCTTTTTAGTGTCTATCTTTGAATTCTTAAACTTTTTCAAAACATTTCACATGGGGGGACGGTTGTGTTACCCATCATGTGTTTAATTAGTTTATTTTTTTCCTAATTATAATTATGTATTATATCTTCTGCAATATCGTTTTATTTTAGTATGTTCTCATTTCAAAATGATTTCTTTTTTTTTTTGCCATGTAAATATTTTGATTAATACAATCAGTCTCAAATTAAACAAACTAATTAATTAAGAGAAATAAAGAGAAAAAAAGAAAGAAAAGAAATGAATGGGAAAAATGGCATATGAATATGGAAAATAAGATTTCTCTTATATACGCTTGGGAGATCTTATCTTTTATTATTTGTGTATTTGCGATTTATTTTGCTGGTTTTTCTGCGATTTACTATTTTTGTCTCTTTGTCGTAAATTTTCTCTGTTTTAATCAAGTCACGGGGACACCGAAAAAACCGAAAAACAATTTTCTTTAATTGAATTTCTTGTAGACAAAAGGTCGCTTTGTCTGTCGTTTCAGCCTGAAATACAAAAAAAAAAAAAAACAGGGTCAAAAGATTGTATCAAGAGAGGGACTCGTATCAATACCATTATATCACTCCTCTATGTGGGTGTGATATTAAAATCGGAAATTATGCAACATATAAAATGCATTCTTTTTAAAGTGAATTTCTAAACCAGATACCACCTACAGCTCCAACATAACATATATCTCAAATCCCTTCTTTATTTAAAATTATAATATAAATATATGGTCGCATGGTTGAAGATGTGGGATGCTGATATACTAGTGAGGTGATGGAAAAGAGAACCGTTCCCTACTTCAGTTCCCCTTTGGTACAAGTCAAGTCAAGGATTTTTTTTTTATTATTTTTCATATTTTCCTGATTAACTTTTATGAGAAAATATTATATTATTCATGTTTCCTCGTCCATAAAAATTTTCATCGAATCCCATCCTTACTATACAAATTTTTTTGCTTTCCATTCAATGGGTACAGAGAAAAATTGAATTTATAGTCAAACTAACCTTGGATGATAAGTTCCACCCTTGAGGTTATAACTATTCAACGTGGCGACCCTTCTCTATTTATTTTCATTAATTTGAAAAACATATTTTGTTTGTTTAACTGACAATTAAAACACCTTAACCCTCTTATTCGATCCCGGGATTACTTTTAGAAATTAATATTCCCAATAGAGATTCAGATGTCTTAATACAATCTTACCTGTTAGAAATATCTACTGGCAACCAATGTGACATATTTTTTAATAATTTCAAACAGTTTCGAGATATTATTTTTACGATAATTCTTTTCAAATCCAAACTTATTTATTTGGATTAAAATCATTAAAAATATTTTAATATTGAAAGTTTGGTTTGATTAGGATTGATGTTTGAAGGAAAACTTTTATTAATCTCCATATAATCTTGGATTTTAAAGTCTTCGTTTATATTTTTTACTAGAATCTATTACCCGGCATTATCTCTAGGGTATATAGTGCGTCCTTTTATATATATGGGTCCGTAAAAGGGAAGTTGAGTTAACTTTCTAATATCGGATCCAAATTACCTAAATTCTTTTACTTTCTAGTTTTATACCAACTCTACGACCGGAAAAGATGTATAAACGCAGAAAGTTGCTTTGACAGTTACGTAAAAATACAAAAATTAAATATTTCGGAAAAATTGAGCAAAATGAGCAAAGACCCGAACCAAAAAATTTGAATAGTAGACATCCGGATTTCTCCCGGATTTTCTTCGGATCCAAAAAAATGTAATAATGCAGAAAGTTTATAAATTAGTTGAGGAAAAATACCAAAATTAAATTTTAGCCATTTTCTCAGAAAGCTCCATTTTCCGAATCTCATTTTTACGTCTTAAAATCTATTTTCTATCTAAATAGCGACCCTTTTAAGACATTTTAAATTTTCCCAAAAGAAAAATTCAAAAATAACGAAAGCCATTGAAAGCTTAAAATTAAAATGTAGTTTTATATAATTTGGAATAAAATATTTATCCGATTCATTACATTTAAATAAAATATGGAATTTTCGCCGAAAGCTTATCCCAACTATTAAAAGCGCAACAAAAGCTTTTCATTTTGAACTAAATTTTTTACGTGTAAAAATTTATTTCCCATCAAGATAACGGTGTTTCCCATCAAGATAACGAAATGTCAATTGTTTCCAAAATAAAGCATTAAAAATCTCGAAAGCTTACTGAAAGCTTAAAATTAAAATTAAGTTTTACATAATTTGGAAAGGATTGTTTATTCTGTTCTTTAAATTGAAATGAAATATAGAATTTTCGCAAAAAGCTTATCCAAACTTTTAAAAGCACAACGAAAGCTCCAAATTTTGAACTTAATGTTTACGCTTATTAATCTGGTTTCTATCCAGATAAGAATCCTTTAACAAAATATGAACTTTTCCAAAATAAAGCTTTAAAAATGACGAAAGCTACCATTTTATATAATTTGGAATCTAATTTTTATTCGATTCATACTAAATTTAGATAAAATATAAAGTTGGCGCAATAAGCTTTCTCAATCCGTTGTAAGCTTCATGTCCGTTTCATATGTGCTCTGTGCCTTGTGCGCATTAGATTGAACGCCACTGATCATGCTTGATATAGATACGGTAAGTGCAGATATATTTCTGTCTGCCGGTTATCCAATATATGCCATTTAATTTTATTATATTCTCAAAGGTAACAGTATCGCGTGATCCACCTACCCGGTCTCTTCGATGAACACGTCAAAAAGGATAAAGAATATCGAACCGAGACTATTTGGAGTTCGATATTCATCAACATGTTGATGGGTTGCAGGAAGCAGATTGGAAAGGGTCGATAATCAATAATTAATATTTTATAAATCTTAATTAAATATAAATCAATATATTTTATTTTAAATTCTTTTATAAATATTCTCATTCTAATAAAAATTATGTTAAAATACTTAGAATTAATTAGCCTAATCATTTCTTAATTTTAACCAGATATTTTCTTACAGTTCTAAACTGACGCAAAATTAAAATCAGGAATATCTTTACTTAAATAATTAATTAATTTAATTAAAGCTCCAATGGAAATTGGAAATTTATCAACTGGGGAATACAAACCGACAGACATACTATAAATCCACTTTATAAAGTAGAACCATTATCGGCATTATCCCACCTCGCCCATCATCCTTCCATTCTTCATCTCATTAAAATAAAGCGAATATATAGTTTTGACCCAGATTATCAATCCACCTTAAACTATGCCACTAAACAAATCCCATTAATGTTTTTCCACCAACTTCGGTAGTTTAATTTTTCAATTAAATTTTCAAATAGGATGGTTAGGAATAGTAAACGTATAGATGTCCATGGTCCTTAATGATTATCTAGATATTTAATATCTTAACTGCACACCCTTTCAAAGTAAATGTTAAATTTCATCATTATCAACGTAGTATCCGTCCTCGTATTTACTAATGTTAGATAAGAAGGGGGAAGAAAAGAGAGATATCCCTCCGGCATTCTCGTATCTTCAGTTAGGGTTATCAAGAAAATTAATGAAAAAGTCAGGAATAAATAGGAAGGATAATTCAGTAATTCAGATGAAATGTCCCAAAAACAATATTCGAACCTAAATCAACACATTAAATATCCCGTGAGGTACGAGGAGGCGAGCGAGGATTAATTTTCTATATTTATACTCGAGGAACATTTCTTGGGACAATGTTAATTGACAGGAAAAATTAATTTCGAGCGTGAATAGGGAATTTTCTATTGGCAGACGGTTTCTTGTTGTATATAAATGAAGAAAGTCCGGTAGAAATTTGTCGGAAAAGGGAAAAGTTCGGAAAATATTTGGAGAAATAAACAAAAGTCTACGGAATCGGAAGGAGTTGGGAAAAGTCCGAAATTGGTCGAGAGACTTTTAAATATTAGGACAAATTCATAATTCAGAAATAGTCTGGGGAAGAAGGGAATAGCCTAGAAATAAAATCTAGAAAATTCGGATAATATTTTGTAAAATCAAGAAAATATCTTCAAAAATCGGAACTGTTCAGATAAAGTTTAGAAATGAAGATAGAATGAAATTTCGAAATTTCTGTAGTCAGGAAAAATCCAAAAAATTAGGAAATGTATCGGAAATAATTTTCTTGAGGGGCATTTTAATGTAAGTCGAGAAAATAATTGAAAAGGTAAAAAAAAAATTGGTAAAATGTCTAGAAAAATCGGGAAAATATAAAGGAGACGGCAATAGTATTTTGGCGTAGATCAAGCGAAAAAATGACATCTTCTTGACTATCATTTTCTGACTTTTAGTCACCTCTTTCTACCGATTTAATCCATGCGGGAAATATTCGTTATAAAATCAGTACATCTTCTCGCCATACTAATGTTAAAAGAAATCTTCAAAATGGGATATTTATAGGGGAAATTAACTATTCGTACCAAAGTAGGTTGGGAAATTGAAAGTTTCAAGCCTTTAGATTTATTAGAATACACCTAGGTAGGAATGTAGACAAGTTCAATGGACCACTGCTTGCAGAGATAAATTTATCAAGGAAAATATACACATAAGAATGCCAAGAAATCGAATGCTAAGAATAAATTGAATAAAACTCAGTAGATAAGCAATGATAGTTCTAGAACACTTCAACTTTGACAGCTGAGAGTATGACTTTGACATATAGACGGGGATGTTTGACAGATGAAAGAATAGCTTTGACATTCCGAGGAATGATGCTGTCATTGAATACTTATATGCTGCTCCAATTTTATTACCCATAAAATCTCAACTAGAACTGTTTTGACCGTAGATGGTTGACGAGGATGAATTTAAACCGTAATAAATCCTAAAGGGTTGATTTTATCTAATAAATTTTCTTAACACAATTTCCCTCATTTTTATTCATTAATAATTGGGCATCATTAGATTTTCCTAGTCCCGCATAAAATTATCTGCAGTACCGAATTTTCCTCAATACTGCTAGAAAATTCTTGAAATTTAATCAACAAATATATCTCCATAGAAAAACGTCAACATCATCGTTAAACGGTTGGTTTTTACCTAAATTTCACGATATGTAAGTAGATCCCAAATTTAATAAGGAACAACTTTATGGAAGGACGGTTTTTGATAACAAGTCGTTTAAGGGTGGTAATCGAATTATGAAACTTGCGTAATCAAATCGATAGAAAAATTATCGAAAATCCTAACATTAAGTTTTGATTTAATTTTATGAAGGAATCCCTAAAGATTACGATGTAATTAAATTCCTTTATCCAATCTTTAAATTATTCTAATTCAAAATTGGAAAAATGGTTATTTTTCCGGGAAATTAAATCCATTTCTCGGCGCCTCTTGATTTCAAGATTCTGTGAATTGTTTGACGATTGAATTAATTTTCTATAAATTGTTTTTCGGGTGAATTGTACACTTTCCTAGGAATCGGGACCATAATTAATATTATAGAAATTTAATAAAATTCGCAACCCTTCTTTATTATACAGATTCCTACATTTCGATATAAAATACGAAAATTAATCAAGTTGTTTATTTTTTTCCCAGGAAAGTAATAAAAACCGGTTGGTTTATTTTACCCTTTTCAGGATCATGGGGACGAGAAGAAGGATTGATGTAAATCAAGTGTAAAAGCAAACAAGCTTGAAGAGTCTTGCATAATTAATTGTATACTTAATAATTAATAATTAATAATAAATAATTAAAAAAACCCCCCGAAAAATTTCATAAATATTTTATTTAACATCTTGAATGTACAATACAGTGATTTGAAAGTCAACTGTCAGTTTGGAGGCAGGTAAAATAATACCTGACGGTTGACAGTACATTTTCCCATTGTCCTTGATTTTTATAATAGCAATTATTTATTGATAAAAAAAATTATGGCGCCTGTCAGAAAGGTCTAAGAAAAACATTGTTATCCTTTTGTTTACACATTTTCTACAGTTAAAAAAAATCAGAAAACAATAAGTAAATCTAATTTTATTACAAAACGAATACAAAAACACCCCACAGCTGACAATGACGTAAATGTATACAAAACAACGGAATGAATAGATGATAATAGGTTGACGCGACACTCTGCCAGTCAAATGGATGACATCCAATTTCTTTGGTTGACACCCATAATTCGAACCATTAATCAGGTGGATAACTTTGTCTGGAAGAAAGAAACGTCATTTGGTTAGAAAATGGAAATTATTCGTGAATTTACTTACCATTCACTAAAAATAGAAAAAAATTAAATTTTATTTATACTTAAGAATTATTTAGCTAAAACTATAAATATCGAACTTTTTTTATGCAAAATCGAAGAATTTCAAACACGTTTTTACATCGTCACACGTATTAATTATACTTGGACTGACGAACAGACTATTTATTTAAATTAGAAAAATATTTTAATTCCTTTACGGTTTGACATAATTAGTTGGACATTAATTTTGTAATAAACGTTGGTTTTAATTGACGTAATAAAATTGGATCCAAACAAAAAAATATCGAATCTCTATTACCCAGGAACTAAAATTTAATTACCAAGTGACATCGGCTACATCAAAGTTTATTGGGTAAGGAGAAATGATCACAATGGGCTTTCGAAACCATTTACCTATTTTGGATACCTGAATTTAAAAGACAATAATTATTATTTTAACTAACAGGTCACCTGCCTGCAAGAATTACCTGCGATTCATTTCATTCAATTTAATTTAATTTTTATTATTTTAATTTGAAAATGAAAAGAAAGTTTCTCTTATTCACACCTTTTTAACCTCGACAAACCTCTTCAATTTACAGCCAGTAAAAATTCAACAGCATTGTCGTCACAAAATCTAGCAAATAGAAAAAGATGATATTGCGTGCGAATTATTTTTTTTTGGTGAATTGAACATATAATTCGCACACTTAACTTCTAAGCAAAAAAATCATATGATGATTTATTTATTTTATTTTATTTTTTATTTTTTTCTCTCCGCCGAATTTGCATTTGCAAAAATATTTTCAATTATTAAATAAATATATTTTCATATCAATGTCGCAGGTTCATATTTCAAATCGCAGGTGTTTGTATTAATTTCCAATAATGTCAAGGATTTTCTAGTTCTAACAGATATCGATATTTTTATGTAAACAACTTGTCTTACTTGAAATAAAACATAAGAATTTTTTCACAAAAAAAAATATTTGTTTTAATTAATTTTCATCTAGAGTGGATAAGCGGGATTTTTATCATTCAACAGAGAGGAGGTTATTACTATCACGATATTACCACAGGCGTTGTTTTTAAACAAAGAATTAATTGGCACATTTTGGGTTAATATTGGATCCAAAATGCCGGTTTTGTGCCCCAACTCTCATTATGAGAGAGAAATGCCAAACAACATCGATTTTGTGAAGAAAAAACAAATATTACTCCGTGAAATATAGGGTAAAGTCGGAAAAGGTCAAAAACGAAACATTTCTGAAAAAGCTCTATAAGAGCTTTGAAGCTCAAAAAAAGCTTCAAATTCCAGATGTAAATTTATTCGTATTAAAACCTACTTTTAATCCAAATTATTTAACTGCAACAAAACTTAAAATGTCCCTACAAAAGCTCCGCATAACGGCAAGAAATTAGCGAAAGCTTTAAGCTTGAATAAAATATAATACGTTTTGATGTATAATTTTAATCCGAATAATTAAATTTTAACGAAATCTTTAATTTTTCTACTAAACCTTCATAAAATCTTAAAAGCTCAAAGAAAGGTTTTGGGTTAGGGACAGAATTTTATTCATTTTGAAACCTATTTTCCATCCAAATAATCTAACTGCAACAAAACTCACTAAGTTACGACAAAAGCTATTAATAACCGTTACATTTTAGCGAAAGTTTTAAATATTGAATAAAATTGAATACGTTTTGAAGTTTAATTTTAATCCGAATAATTAAATGTTAACGAAATCTTTAATTATTCTACTAAAAAAATCTAAAAAGCTCAAAGAAATCGTTGGGTTTGGTACATCATTTTATTTGTATTAACACCTATTTTCAATTTAAATAATTTAACTGTAACAATACTCAAAATGATACGACAAAAGCTCCGCATAACCGTTAGATTTTAGCAAAAGCCTTAAGCTTGAATACAATTTTAAAAATTTTCAAATCTAATTTTTATTCAATTAAAATTGAAATTTTCTGCGAAAGCTTAAAAGCCCAATTAAAAATTTTATTGTCTGGAATTCAATTCATATAATTAAACAAAAGCTTTGTAAAAACTTAGGAGTTCAAAAAAGGCTGTAAGTTGATATCCGGAATGTGGTGCATCATCGGTGCTTGTACGACATCATCGACATTTTAAGACACGGTTCTCCTAGGATCATAGGGGACTGAATACCACAATCCAATGCATCTCCATGGATCATACTTACGAGGAATGTTAACACACTTCAACTACCGAATACCCTTTTGCACAAATAAGGATCCCCTCGGTAAGGCGTAGCCTATCTATGCCGCTTCCCCGGAGGGGTATCCAGGGCGCCCCGAATGCGCTCACCGGCATCCCGTCGATGAGTAATAAAACTCTACCCGCGTTATAGGTCACCACAGCCCACATGTTTCACCCAAAACAGGGTCCTTACCTATTAGGCCGCTAGATGACACTAGTAGTTGTAGGTGTCTCTATCGGGGGTTCCTGAACCCGTGGTACCATTTTTTCAGGTGTGGTGGACCATAACTTGTGCCTAAAACTCATAACCATCAGCTGATCGCTCCAGTTTCATTGGCGTGTAATTAGCATTTTGCTTTTCCAACATTGAATTTTCCATATGGTTGTTCACGAATGTGTGGCATTCACAGACGTGATCCCCGGTTGGGGATCATCGTCGACATACACTAGCATTCCACGAAGAGGATGTGCCATTCTCCAGACATAAATTTACGGACCATAGGTGCGAGCCTAAATAATTGTATGAAAGATGTGGCTCTGCTGGCTGAAACATCCGTCATAGAAATATTTTCAAATACAATTTTAAGACTAAATTTTTTTAGAGATAGATGCTTTGGCAACGAGTGAAATTAATCTTAAACATATTATCATTAGACATTTTATTTGAGAAATAGAAAATAGATTTGTATGATGCAGGGGTAGGTATGGTTCCTCCTCATACCTACAGTTGTTTAAGAAATCATTTTTCACAATAGCGTAGTTGTTGGCCATTCCGAAAATAAAGGAAATTTTAAGAAAATTCATTAAAGTTGGTTCAAGGGAATAAAAAACAATCGCGAATAAATCAGGAGAGCTGGGAGAAATTCAAGAATAGTAAGGAATGTTGGTCCAATGTCGAGATAAATCGAAATAAAATCGGAAAAAATCGGAAATAAACCGAAATGGTGGAAAAAGTAAAAAATTGTATAATAAAATAAATAGTAGAAATTTTATCTGGTATGCGAAATCGCAGATGAATAAATTCTGTAGTAAGTTTCATATCTATCACGGTATAAATTAAGGATCGAGATTTGAAATTGACTTTCAGCTTATTTGGTGATATTTAGAGTTAACTTAACACGATAACTGCTAAATAATGGTTCTAAAAATATTACTGTTCCTAACAGCCCATCTTCCAACTAGCACCAGTCTAATAATATTTGATATAGTCTAAATAAAATTATCTTTAATCCAAAGTTTTGTAATGTTAATTTAATGTAAAATGTAATGTAATATCAGAGATATATAAAAACGAGATAATCAGCTCATACAAAAAAATCCTAACTTTTTAAAGGGTACTACTGTAAAAATCGTAGGCCCCTGTCTGGTACACATAAACAAAATTAGGTAAATAACTATTGACGCATGCGCATACATTCTAT
>JANTOP010000931.1:0-19027 GCA_027564815.1 Symmerus nobilis
CATGGTTATTCAATTTTAAAGTATTACTTGTATATTTTACAAGAAACGACGAAAAAAAAATCATATAAAAATTGAACAAGATTAAAATTTTTAGTTTGAGTTTTAAGAAAACTTGTAAAAAGAATTTATAATACGAGCGAGATATTAAGACAAAAAAAAAATATACTTAAGAGTCGATGAATGGGACGACCTTGTCATGAATGAGACGATATTTATTGTAACCCCCTCTGAACCCCCCTTCACTTCCTTCCACCCAATTTTTAATCAGCATTTTAATTTTAATCTTGCTTATCTCCTCTCTGCCGTTTTTTTTTCTTGTTTCTTAAACTAATAATGTTGAGCAATAAGTTGGTTATCAGACGCATGGTATACCCTTGAAAGTTATTCAATTTCCGCTATTAAAAGTTAATTGGAAAGAGAACAGATGTAGCGGGGTAAGATCCCCCGAATAACCGAATATGCTATTTAGGAATCTCATCCGAATGATATATGAGTTCCTTTGACTAGATTCAACCTTAGCAGCTTAGCCAAAGTTTGTGGAATCAAATACCATTTAGTTGGCTTAAAAAAATTAAATTCGTTCGAAAAGAGTGAAATCTTTTCGAAATGGTTAATCTTGATTAGAAATCATTTCTAGCATTAAAATTATCTTTAGATGTCGTATTCTCGAAAACGAGTTTGGATTCAGCTCAAATACCAAGAACTTTTTCGAAAAGGAAGATATTAAATCAGGATTAAAATAATAGCTTCTTTGCAGGCCTCTTAGATGTTCCAGTAAATTATTATAAATTTTACTTCTTGATTTAAATGTAAAGAAATTGATTGAGATCAAGAAGTTGGCTAAACGTGGAATAAACCGGTGATAAAACACCATTCCGACAGTCTTAAGTTGTATATCATTTTCAGATGTTGCATGGTCCAACAGATGCCTTTCTACGGCTATCACATTATTTGGAATTTTACCCATCGCCGAATGGGACTATTTATTTCCCTACACATTCCCTAATCGGCGTCTTAACTCTGATTGCAGTATCGTAGCAGCAGATAGTGATCTTGTCTTAATTGTCGACTATTAGATAAGCTAAGATAACTAAGATAAGATTAGCTACTAAGCTTTGCTTAAGCAATACCTTTTCATTGGCGTAATGGGTAGTGCACTTGCCTTTAAAGAGGGAGGTTGCACGTTCGAAGCCGAGTGTCGTCATCATAAATTATTATCTCAATACGATCTATGATCGAATTTGAAGCCGCGTCATATCGGATGGTGACGTAAAGCTGGCAGGGATGCGCCTAGTATTCATATACGGAGACTCCTTGTGTGTTGGGGAAATCACCATAAACAATACACATCCATAGCTATTAATATGTAATTTGTCAACAGCAATGGATAAAATGATCAAAAATAAAGAAATAACAAATACGATTGAGCCTAGAGCCTCGTTAATAATCGAAATAAGTCACAGAAACTTCCATATAGAAGCGCCTATGCTCCCTAGAGGAGTAAAAGGTGAAAGATGATGATGATGATGACTAAGATTTGGGATATCATATGACGCTATTAAAGCCAATCTTAAATACGTCTCGCTTAATTTTCGATCGTAATAGAATCAGAAGTCGAGGCTTTGACATGAAATGTCAAGAAATTGTCTCTAAGCACTGCTTAATATTCCAGGGATTCAGACTATGGCTCACTTACAAGTAAATATTTGATTTAACGGACTTCGGATTTTTGATTGCAAAGTCTTAGGCTTTTAGGATGAAAATGTACTCAGAATATGGCTAAAATGATATGAATTTAGACTCTTAAGAGATTGGAGATTCCGATATTCAGGTAGAGGGAATTTTATATGGAAGTCTCATCCCTTTCGACTATTTCTCGACTGTTATGAATTTTTATGAATCGAACAGATTAAATAAAATTTTTCCTGATTCTGATCTGATCGCCAGGTTTTTCCTGACTTTTCCCCAACTTTCCAGCTCTATTTTAGCTTCTCTTATATTTTTCAACAGTATTTTTCACGCATTTTTTTTTTGCAGAGTGGGTTTTCTTTGAGTCTATCGCCTCTCTTTCAGAACATTAAACCCTTTTCTATTTTTTGGGGAAAGTTCGGGGGAATAAAATGGTATACGTATCCGGTGAAATTAGCGCATTGGGTAGCTCACCCGAGCTGTTTTAGAAGGGGAATTAAGGCAAAATTATAAGCGGAGCCGATAGAAATTTATAGTATTTATAATTCAGTATATAAAGTTCAGAGCAGTAGGCCTAGCCAATAACTAGATTTCGAGCTTCGGCTAAATTATTCCTTGAATATAAGTTTATTCTATGGAATGAAATAAATCAATAAAGCTGACTGAGGTCGATGGAGATAGGATTCCTAATAACAGTGCGTTACAATGATATCTTCTTTCAAATCAAGTAGATTTAGAAATTTCCAAATTATTCACCTTGAACATTTTTCATATTTTTGAAAAATTTACTATTGAAAAATCACTAGAAATTGAAATATTCGCCGAACGCCGGTGAAATTGATTGAAATTTTCAAAATTCTGTTATTTAGGGTAATCAATGACTTGCCAATATTTTTGTAAAATTCTGTGAAACGGAAATTACCGTCCTAGAATTTCAAATTCAGATGTCGTAAGGAATTGTAAGGAAATGTAACGATTTGTTTAGATTCATATACTTCGCAAACGCATCGGTGAAATTAAGTGAAATTTTGAATATTAGATTGGAATATTAGATTTTGGTGAAATTCTTCGAACCGCATCTTAGGGTGTGAACAATTTGGAGCACCGATAAACGATAAGTGATAAACGATAAAAGCAACGAAAAGGAAGTCACGCATTTGTATGCAGGTGTTCATATTGAAATCACTGCTCCCACACAAATGCGTACCTTCTTTTTCGTTGCAATTCATCAAAATTTCAATTTCAATTTAATTCATCAAAATATCGTACACTGAAAGAAATCCTTCTTTTGAAATTTAATTTCTAACAGTCGATTATATTTTTCTTTAATTTCGCCAAAAAAAAAATTTAATAAAATTAACATCTGAGTACTTACATATTTAATTTAAAAAGCACAATTATTTATTTCAATGAATGAATAATTAGTTGCATTTAACTGGTGCAGTAAACCCGTTTTCGTAATTCAAAAAATGTACGTTAAACAATATATATGGCAAAAATCATACACAGAAAGAAATTCCTTGTATGTATGTTAATGTATTGTTAACGAACAGAAATTTAAAATTAAAAAAAAAAATTGGTTGTAGGGTTTTTTTTTTATTTTCAACTTGTTTTATTTATGATTTCCGGTGTTAATCCAATAGAATATAAATTTTTTTAAATTGATAGTACACCAGTGCCGGAAGTAACGAATAATAAATAATCATGAAACATAAAAATGGGGAATATTATTGATGCAACAACAACACAATCTCGTTTTTTTATTGTACGATCTTATGATCTGCAAATTTGATGTTAAGGTTGATTGAAACATTAATCGCAGCTTGATTTTTTTAATTTTTTTCTTATCCAAATAATATTAATCCAAAATGATTCGTTTAGAATAAAATAGGTGACCACTTCGATTTTTTATAATTTCCTTTTCATTTCACATTTTATAAATCTGATAATACACTACAAAATTCCGATTTATCCGGTTAATAATTTATCGAATAATTTTCATTTTTTCACGTATATCACCAATACTTTTGAATTAAAAAAATAGATTTTTCGTTAAATTTATAAAAAAAATTATTAATTATTCATTTCGATAAATAATTAAAAATCGATAAAAATCGTCGTTTTCTAATCAAAATTTCTTATCCAAAATTAACCAAGTTTCTTATTAATTATTTTTTAATTTGACATTTTTACTTAAAATTTATATCCCATTCAAATTCGACACTATCTTTTCATATGTAAAATATTTCTTATTACCACTTTTAAGATTATCATTCAGCTGAATTATTTCTTTGGCCAAAGACAAGTAAAACAAAAATTAATTCAATAAAAAAAAAATTTTTATATCAGATAACTGACACATGGAATTCTTTATTTTCTTTATTTAATAAAAATTGTTGTAGCTACTTTTTTTTTACAAAATTTTTTTTTTGTAACTCATCTGTCGATTTATCAAAATATGTACCCACCAATTTTTAATAGCGATTTTAAAATAAGCCGAGCGTGTTTTTTAACAAATTTTTTATTTAAGAGGAATTTTTCAGATTTCACATTTATAAAACTTTTTAAGTGAAGACAGAAAAAAAAACGCGAACGTGCAATTTTTTATAATTATATTTCTTTTTTTTTATATATATACAATATTATGAATCTACTTATTTGATATTTTTAATTTGTTTAGAGAGAATAAAATTTACAGAAAAAAATATTCATTGATAGATTTATTTCACTATTTTTCCTCTTTTTTTTTGTGAAAAAAAAAATTTTTTTTCCTTGTAGTTTAAGGAGAAAATTCACAAAATTTTACGGTATTGAAACAGTTACAAATTCATCCGTCTCTATCGAAATTTCTCAAACGACTAGCTGATAAATGCTTATTCGTCTACACTCGACAAAAATTAATATATATATTTTTTCTGTATTCTATTTATTTTTTCTTTCATAAAAACATTCATCCGTTTTGTGAGGGTATGGGTGGGAAAATTGTGTATGGATGGGTAACTTTTCGGTAGATCCATTATAAAAAATTGCCTGTTTTATTCATAACTTCTTCTATTTATAACTTTTACCGCAAACGTGTATGTTAAAATAACAGAGTGTGCGTCGATACATTTTTTTTTCTTTGCGTGTATTCGCATGTACTTAATATAATGGAAGTAAAGTGAATTTGATTGCTTTGGGAATTGGACTAGAGGAAATTGTTATTTTTATTTAAATTTCATTAAAAAATCTCCAAGGGAAAAACATACCCTTTACGATGTCCTCTCATCCAATTTTTATCCTCCTGTCACGTTAACAGCGCCCACTCGATGTTGCGCAGCTGCTGAAAAGCAGGAAAAATTTTTTATGAATTAAAATTGATGTATGCATGTATGTATTTGTTGAATGGAATAGAAAACCCATTCGTAAATGGAAATAAAATGAATACAGTTCATTCTGAAACAAATAGCACACAATTTTTACGACGACAATACATTGAACTCGCCCCAATACGCATACTTTCATTAAAATCGGTTCGGGGGCCGCCTATCGATCGGGTATATTTTTTTCCGTGTTCGTCGTCATTTATTCGGTCCCGGTGCCCATAACTGCTGTTTATTTAAACTGACGAGTTATAGAAAAAAAAAATAGTGGCAACTAAGCAAAATTGAGGTGTTGTCGGATTATTTAATACTTTTATATTTTTCTGAAACCTACACTTTCGTGTTTAGCCGTTTTGAAAAAAAAAATAACCGATTTAACTTCCAACTCACATCCCATATTTTGTAATTAAATTTTATCGGAAAATATTAGGGAACGATAAAATTATTGCCGGTATAAAAATCAGAATGAATAAATTGAAAAGAAATTTATTTCGGTTGATATTTTATTCAGTGTTGCATATCAACATATATGATGATATCAGGGTAACATAAGATTGCTTAAATAAATAAATTAAAATTATACAAAATGTTTTTTATTTTAATTTTATTACTAATTAATATTATTATTTCGGAACTTTTTGTTCCGAAAAAATAGAAACTTTATGAAAATTTCCTGTCTCGCACCGAGGAATTTGAATATAGGACATCGCGACATTTGATTCGGTTTTCCCGATAATTTTCTTTGGTTCAAGAAAAATATAGCAGAAAGTCTATAAATTAGTTGAGGAAAAATGCAAAAATATCAAAACTAAACTTTTCATCCAAAGACTCTGCAGAAACTTAAAGCTCCCAGAAAGCTTTAGATTACGAAACTTACTTTTACGTTTTAAAATCTAGTTTCTATCCAAATAACGATCCTTTAACGTAATTTCAAATTTTTCCAAAAAAGAGCTTCAAAAATA
Organism: Symmerus nobilis; assembly: GCA_027564815.1. Taxonomy (NCBI): domain Eukaryota; kingdom Metazoa; phylum Arthropoda; class Insecta; order Diptera; family Mycetophilidae; genus Symmerus; species Symmerus nobilis. The sequence continues at coordinate 6,014 of JANTOP010000931.1, forward strand.
TCAAAAGCTCATTGAAAGCTCAAAATTAAAATGTCATTTTATATAATATAATTTAGAATCGAATTTGTATCCCATTCATTAAGTTGTCCAAACAATTAAAAGCGCAACGAAAGCTCGAAATTTGGAACTTAATATCTCACGTGTACAAATCAATTTTCTATCCAGATAACGTCCATTTAACGAAATTTCAATTTAAATGTCCAAAATATAGCTTTCAATAGTTTTGTATAATTTGGAAACTAATTTTTAATTTGATTCACTAAGTTTGGATAAAATATGAAATTTTCGCTAAAAACTTTCTCAATCCATTGTAAGCTCGAAGAAAGCTTAAGGTTTCAAACTTAATTTAATTTCGTTTGAAAATCTATTTTCTTTCCAGATATCAGTCCTTTCACAAAATTTCAAGTTTTCCAAAGAGAAAAAGCTCCAAAAATCTCGAAAGCTCATTGAAAGTTCATATATTTTGGCAAAACTTCAGACGGATAGTTGAATTTTTTAAGAAAAGACAAACAAAGACAACGAATGCCTTCATGATATTTTGCCTTCAATTCAATTCAAATCAATTCATTTAAGTTTTCATAAGAGATTTTAATTCGCCACAGAGCTTTTTAACGAACGTTTCCGGTTTCATTTAAGTTTATTTATCAGGAGATAAAATAGATTTGATAATCAAGAAAATAATAATTTAATTAAAAACTTTGGATAAGCTTTTGGAAATTTTTTAAACTCTTTTCAGACAATTTTAAATTTCAATGAAAATTTCGGATTTCATTTAAATTTAATTATTGGGTGAAAAATTAGATTCCATACTGCCTGAAATAATATTTTAATTAAAAGCTTTCGATGAGCTTTTGGAACTTTCTTAACGCTTTTTCAGAAAATCTTCAATTTCACTCATTTTCAAAAAAATTTGTAAATTGTTAGCAAGTGAGTTAGCAATTTCATCATCATCTTGCCTTTTATTCCGAGTTAGCAATTTGCAACAATAAAAATTGGTTATGATTTTGTTGATATTTCAGGTGTGCGGGAATCGGGATCAGAAAAATCGGGAAATTTCCCGGGATCTCTCTCCAGGGAAGGACTCACTTCGGCTCGATTTTTTCTCATCATTCTCTCAAATTTGGAGACTATTGGGTATTAATTTACTATTTGGGAGGATATCTAGCATCTTTCAATGTTGCTGTAAAATGGATTGTCATCGGGATATCTATTTTAAGATTGTAGATCTTAAACACTTATCCATTTACACGGATACTTCCATCTGGTAAATTCGGTAATTCGATTTCTCGTGTAAATTCTAGCAGTCCCAGTAAATTATTAGAAAATCAAATAGGGCTGAAACTTTCTAAGAAAGGAGGGCAAAGAAGTTTGCGAAACGTATAAAAAATAGGAAGAAGTCGACATAATGAAAAGTAGGGAAAAATTCGGATAAATTTCGGTAAGACGCTGGGAATTTGTCGGAAAACTGACAAAACTGACAAAACTGTCGGAATTTGTCGAAATAGGGAAAAATGGGGGCTAATTTTCAGGAAAATTCCGATAAATTAAAGAAAATAGCGAAAAGGAGGGAGGTAAGAGTTAATTATACCTCTAAATTTCTATCTTACAGATTTTTAATGCTTTTGACTATCTTAACATAAAAACATAAAGTCTGCGGGTAAATTTCTACTCCACACCTAGAAACTAGTGGCAACATTCTACATAACTGAACAATTCTACATAACTCGTCAATAAGACACCTAACTGTCTGTAATGAGCCAAGGCAGATTGGAGTACAAATTACTGTCAATATAAAAGCAAGATAAGAAATGCAAACAAAAAACTCTGCATTTAATAAGTACTGACCCAGATGCGGCAATTGGGGGGGCAGAGGGGGGCAGAGGGGTCCCTCTCCCAAAACTTTGAATATATATTGCTTATGAAATGTTTGTGTCTATTATTCGTACAAAAAACTTTGTACAGTTTTAAGTCAGTACAATAGCTTGTTTTACAGATTTCTGAATGAATGAAACATAAAATATTACTTTCATTTCAACTACACTCCAAGAAATAATTCTTTTAAATTAATTGTTTCTAACAACCAGTAATTTATACGATTTTTGATGTCCGATTTATGTGTGTAAATGAGTACCCCAAACAAAATCATCGGAAATAATTTTTGCCTCACCTAAAATAAAATGCCAGTATATTTTTAAATAAACTCTGAAATACGGGTTCTATCTTAACACGAATATTGGTAAACGAGTAAATAACAATGTATGAGATTATCTTTATAAATGGTGGCACATTCAACCAACACAGTTAACAACAATTTCAAATCCATACACAATTACCATACTTTAAAAATTGCCATACTAGATTGTGAAACGATGTGAAGTTCGAGCTAATTTTATATAAAAATTCGTATTGAAAAATATAAAATAAAATAGTTTTCGGTTCGGCCGAAAATTAACATTTTCGTATAGATAGATTATTGCGCGGTGTGATGCGCGCTCCTAGCGACCAAATACGTAAACTACTTGAAGGTTTTTATGAATGGAAGCACAGCTATTATAATGAATGGGTAGTAAAAAAAAATTGATATATATAAATAGTAGATATTTATATGGAATATGTATGGTTATATTATTGATGTGTTATTTATTTATTTTTTCTTGAGCAGATGTATAAAAAAAAAGCTTGCGACACTTGGGTTGCGCACTCCCGTCGCGACATCATCGTTCCGTACACAAACGGTTTTTACGATTTAGTTACTTAGAAGTAGGTAGGTGGATTTTATATTCTGATCTGAAAAATCACCATTAGATATACTTTATGAATTTATTTCAGAATTAAAATATGAAAATCGCATCTAACCAAAGAAATTATAGTGCAACTGCAACGTTATCCCATTTATATACAATTTGACGATACGCCACTAATGGGCTTCCGTCGTATATGAATGAACGAACCATTTGTCACTATGTTCGCATGTTTTTCATAAACATTTTAAAGTTTAGTTTTTCTTTTCTTTTTTTTTTTTTTTTGGAAAATTTCAAAATAAAATGATCATATTATATTATCTATTAATAGAATGTAATTTTTTGGCGTAAACAAGAAAAATAATGTTGGGTTTGGGTTCCATTTAAAATATAATCTAAAAGATCTTATTATTACTTGGAGTGTATTCCCGACAACATTTTGCTTCTATTGCAATGTTCTTCCGGAAATAGAAATTTTCTAAAAAAAAGTCATCAATAAGGAGATATTTTTAAATTTGAATCAAAGTCAAAAAACTATTAATTTAATTTTTTAATTTAATCATAATCTTAATAAAAAACATTCAAATTGATTTAAAAAATCGTTAAAAATTGATTTTGAAGTCTCTTTAAAAATCTAATTTGCAATATAACCCTTTTAGGTTTTTGGGTCATCAGCTCGAATAAGTCATTCCCTAAATGGATCGTAACTGAAATTATTAAATTGGAAATTTTTCTGGAAATTGTAGTCATGAATATGAAAACATGCGCCAAAAATTCGGGGATGAATTATTCCAAAATTACTAGAAAATGTTTTCTCAACTTACTATTTATTTCAGAATAATTCTGCGTTGTTATATTTTCGCCGTCCTGAAGAAAATGTTTGGAAAATATTGTATTGTTCAGAACGGTCTAGAAAATAATGAAAATTAAAGTAAATCGTTGATGTTATTAAAAAAAACCTAATTTATTCGTCAAAACCCCATTATAGAAATGGTTTTGGAAATGTAACTTCTTCGAATACCCCTTGACAGTAGCGTGCGGTCAACATCTCCACAAGGTGTGCCGAATTTTAATTAAATTAGAAGAAGAAATTTTAAATATTTCGGAAAAGTTGAAATTTATCGAACAAAAATCAAAAGTTCATAAAAGCTCGTACCGAGAAATTTGAATATCGGACATCGCTACATTTGATCCGGATTTCCCGATTATTTTCTTCGGATCCAAAAAAATCTAATAATGCAGAAAGATTATAAATTAGATGAGAAAAAATACAAAAATATCAAAATTTGACTTTTCGTACAAAAGCTCTGCAAAAACTTAAAAGCTCCCCGAAAGCATTTTTTCCGAACTTCATTTTTCACGTTTCAAAGTCTATTTTCAATCCAGATAACGGTTCTTTAACGAAATTTTAAATTATCAAAATCAAAAATTTCGAAAGCTCACAGAAAGTTTTAAATTAAAATGTCTTTTACATAATTTGGAATCGAAGTTTTATCCCATTCATTAAATTTAAATGAAATATGGGATTTTCCCAGAAAGCTTTTCTGAACTATTAAAGCAGAATGAAAGCTCCATGTTTTGAACTTAATTTTTTACGTCTATAAATCAATTTTCTATTCAGAAAACGGTTCTTTAACGAAATTTCAACTTTTTCAAAATAAAGTTTTAATAATCTCGAAAGCTCGTTGAAAGCTTAACATTCAATCAAATGTTCATTTTATATAATTTGTTGGATTCATTAAATTTAGATAAAATTTAAATTATCGCAAAAAACTTTCTCAATTCATTGTAAGCTCCAACAAAGCTTTGAATTTTAAACATAATTTTTTGCGTTTTAAAGTCTATTTTCTATCCAGATATCGATCCTTTCACGAAAACGCAAATTTTCCCAAAAAATATGTCCAAAAAACCTCGAAAGCTCATTGAAAGCATATATTTATGAAAAATTTCAGGGCCAATAGATGAAGTTTCCAAGAAAAGGCAAACAAGGGTAAACAGTTCCATTCAATTCGTTAAAGCTTTTATAGTGATTTTAATTTTCCGTAGAGCTTTTTATCGAAAGTTTTCTATTTCATTTAAATTTATTTATGGGGAGACAATATAAGCTTTTGGAAGTTTCTGAAAGCTCTTCTCAGACAATTATAAATTTGAATGACGTTAAATTATTGAGATAGAAAATAGATTTTAAGACGTATGAATTTAAAACCAAAGTGTGAAAATGTCTTTCAGCCTTTAATTTTCCGCCGAATTTTTAACGAAATGTTCACTTAAATTTGATTATTGGGAAGAGAAAATTAGATTCCATACTGCCTAAACGAAAATTCTAATTAAAAGCTTTCTTAAAGTTCTTCCAGATAAATAATGTTAATAATTTAAAAAAAATTGTAAAATGATTCAAAGTTATTAAATAAAATAATTTCAGTTAGCAATTTGGTCGCAATAAAGATGTTGGAGATATTTCAGGTGTGCTCTGCGCCTTCGGCGCATTAGACTGCACGCCATTGCCCCTTGAGGTTTTTATATCATTTTACAGAATTTGTAATTGTAAATTAAAGGAACAAAATTTTTAGATGTTATAAATTCATGTGAACGCTTTATTACAGAAAACTTCTGAAGTTCGGGTTTTTCTGGGAACTTTGAGTTTCAAAAAGACTGAATTTTTAAAATTTTTTAAAAGCTCTGAAAAGCCTTCCATGAATTTTGTCCACATATCTTCCTATTTTCCCTCAACATAGATTCCCAAATTAAGGTAAAAATTTCAATAAAATTAATCCCAAGTAAAAAATAAACTGTTAATGTAGAAATTGAATATAACAAGTGGAACAGACGAATCAGCTATTACGACCAGTTACACCCATGCCCTTTAAATTACATTGAATTGCTTGTAAAGTGATTAAATAAAAATTAAAAGTCGTAACATAATTTTTACTTCCGGTATTTGAGCTGAAGCTGTGTATATATCAGCTATTTATTACTAAACTCGTGTATATATCCAACAAAACCCATACGTTATAATTCGACCTTATAAAATATAAACCAACCGAAGAACCGTATTATGTAGCCATACGATCTTGTTTGTATAATTCTTCCATACAAATATTATGGTTAAATATGATCGTATGGTTTCATTCCCAGATCCAGATTTTTACATGCCATAAGAGACCGATCTTATAAATAAAAGAACGAACTTATAAGGGCCTAAAATACACATCTGTATAACACATTAAACATAAACCATTGCGTCAAGTTACAAGTAACTTAAAGAGTAGAGCTAAACTTTAATACAGAAATGAATGTATTGATCGCAAGATCATTTCCATACATTTCTACAACATAACCAATACCAACATAACCAATGTTATAACAGTATTAATAAAGTATGCTCAATTCATGTTGTTCGTTATGTATGAAAGAAGAACAAGAAACGGTACTATATATATAAGAAAATTATGCTTGATCAATCTCGATCGGTTCGCATTATGCAATCACAATTTATTAGCGAGAGGAAACAAGGACAAAACCACAATTCAATAAATATGATCCGTATACGATCAATTGTAAGGTGTAACGAAATATGTAGAGATCTAGATTTAATGTACAAGTATAGGCAATTAATGGCATAGACCGATCAGTAATTTGTATTTATAAATAGATTGAGATCGAGTTCAAACTCGTATATACACCTCGAATGGATACGATCGGTTAAGTAATTTGACCTCTGAAACCTCTGATAATAAAGTGAGCGGCTCTCAAGCAAAAACTATCAATTAAAAATTATGAAACCCTTTCAAATACGAATGAATTATAAATTGTTTACATATCAATCATATACTGAGTGGAAATGTAAACCCATATGCCGCCATTAAATAAAGTCAATACATGCATAATATAATATAAGTAGGAAAACAAGATACTGAATATCGAACCTCCGACCAAGGTTCAAGTAAGAAAATTAGATCGGAACCGAAACTAAACTATAGTTTTAGATAAAATTGATATCGAACAATTGAAACGTCAAAATGACGTAATTATTAAACGTCAAAATAGTCATATTCTAAGCATTATAATTGGTACTATACAAACGATCTAAAAATGCGATCAAATAAGATGACTTATATCTTGTAAAACGGTACGACATGAAATAAAGAAAAAAAACGACTTAAGAATGCGCGAGCGGCGTGCGCACACATTAAATAGATAGGTAAACATGATGGCCGGTAATACCAGTAGCTTGATCGTTTTCTTATGGTTATATTATAAACACAAAATGATCATTATACCAACATATATGTGTGTTACTTTGGTATTATATCGGTCGGATCAACGGCTGTAATAAGCAAATTTATACCAAAACATATACACATGAATATATGTACTTATATTGATCATTTTGATTCAAAACCAGATATATCCATTTTAGAATTATCAAAGAATAACCAATTCGAATATCGTAAAATGGATATACCTGATTTTGAGACTGTACGACTCATATGAAATGCAAAAGAAGTTTTGAGTTTTTTATCTTTCTGATTTGTTTAACGTCGATATTTTATTAATTGGGTGAAAATCCTACAGATATGTTATACCATTGAAATTTGAGGTGATTGCATTTCCTATTTTTTCCCATTCATTTCCATATATTTTCCAAATATTACAGAGATTGGTAAATTATGAATTTGAAGAAAAAAAATTTCACTTTTCAAAAAATTTATCTTAAAAAAAATCAATATCTCCAAAGAAAAAATATCTCAAAAAAACTCTTCTTATAAAATAAGAAAAAAATTCTGAAGGATTAATGATCATTTTAGTTGAAAAGCTGAGAAAAAATTGTTGGAAATTTTGTATTAGAAGAATAGTCAAGAAGAAGAACACATTTAGAAAATGTTAGAGAAAAGTCTTACACAAAAGGTAGAAAAAAGTCTAGAATAGTCAGATAGAAAACTAAGAAAATGTTGCCCAACAAGAAATCTGTGAAATGGATCTGTGGAATGAGAAAATATAAATAGGGAAATTATAAATTTAATAATTACGAGTAATCTCTGAAATACTTGGATTTTCCCAGGACGTTATAAAATTTCCTCAAATATTTATTCCGGCGGTTTCATAAGAAATCCCTAAGAGAAGCGCATTTTTTCCAAAATAACTATTATTTTTTGATAATTTATTACAATTTTCTGAAATTCTGATTAAAATTATAATTTCTCCTAATTATTTATCGAATATGTATTTTCTTGATAAAAAGTTCGAATTTTTTTTTTAATCGGAAATTGTGGGAAAAATTAGGAATGGGTCGAGAATACTTTGAGAATTCCCAGGAAAATATTGTAAGCGATCGGGAATAGTTTAAATTGTTCGGATAAATTTAGAAATAAATTATACCAAATTTCGCCTTACTCTTCCGAGCAGTGCGTGCGGTCATCTTATCCATGTGGTGTGCAGAATTTTATGACCTAAAACTACTTATCATCGGCCCTTTGTTTAGTTAGGGTAACTTTGTATTGTTGAACAATACATAATTAATAAAGCTGGGTCCATGTCTTACATGAACTTACAATCTAGTATACTTAAGCCTAATAAGCCTTAATTTTAATTCAATTTTAACGTAATATGCTAAGGTGAATATTTATCTATAAATCCTTCACGTTCGAGTCTCGTATAGATCTTTGTTTCTCGCATGATGCATATATTTAGATAATGTCAAAGTTTCAGAAGTTTCGTATAGAGTAGAAGCTTGTTGTATGTTGACAGAATAGAGAGTTTCTATCTATCAATCAGTACGTTTTTCTGTATTTAAGTCCTGTACTCCCTCCATTCACCTAACATTTCCTCCAATCTTTTTCCAAATTGTGTCATATTATCGATCAAGGCTTAGAGCTATAATTAAAAATTTCCCAGCAATATTTAGGATTGCCAGGAGTCTCGAAATCCCGAATTAAATCACCATTAGGTTGAGCTAGTGTTTCAGAAGTTACATGACGTGGTTAGAATTACTATATGTCTTCCAAATCAATCGTTTCCTATTCTGCCCATTAACATTAACATCTGCATTTATGGCGGAAGTTTTATTTTAAAAAAGGGGTAAATTATCGATTTTCAGAAAGAAAGATGAAAGATGAAAGTATATTTGCAAAATCTTCGATTTTGCTTGTAAGATTTCATTGATTCTTTGGACCATTCTGGATAAACATATGATATTTTCTAGGATTTTTCTTTGAAACGTTGAAAATCTGATGACGGAGAATTCTTCCTAAACTACTAAACGGACGATTTCTGTAAAAATTTTCAAAAATCAACCCTCGAATTTTGGAGGGAGCTTCCGCAGGGCGAATTTTTTAATCGCCATTATTCCAATAGAGAAGCGGCTTTAATTTCGTGGGAAATGTAAAATTTCCAAATCCAAATTAATTACATTCCATTTAATAGTTGGTTTAATAAAGGTAATGGGATGAAAATCTTAAGACGTTATCCCACAAAATGACTTCAAAAAATCGATTTTACGTTTATTTTACTATGTTACGAACTGAAATTTCTCCAGAGATCCAGAGAAGATTTTCTCCAGAATGTTGACAATCTAATTACGCAGAATTGTTCTTAAATGATCAAGGAAACAATTGATTTCCCAACATTTTTTTCAGAAATTAACCCACGAATTTTGGCGGGAGTTTCCTTTACGATAGATTTTCTACGAACATTTTTTATTGAAAATAATGATTTTTACTATCTAATGATGGAAAATTGCTTCTATGTATTATTAATTAGCGATGTAATGATGATTTTCCCGGCAGAATTTTCATGATTTTTGTAGCAATATCGTAGAAAAGCTGAATTTCCCTTTCCCTTAATATAAATTTTCTATGAAATTTAAAGAATTTCAAAACGTATAGATTTATTCTGAAATGAATTAATTTCCCGAATGTTGACAGTGGTTTTCCGCCAATCGATCGATTTTTTTGAATGAATTTCGTATTATTCTCGGTACCGTCTTGAAGAAAAATTGAATTTCCCAAACATTTTCTTCGAAATTTTCAATTTTTAGAAATTTTGTCAAGCAAAGTGTGGCATAATTTGGAAAATATGGCAAATTTCAATCAATAGTAAATTCGGTAAAAGTTTATAAACGAAGTGGTAAGGTGAGAAATAGATGGGAAATGGTAGTGAAAAGTCTGGGAACTCGGAAAATACTCAGAGAAGATAGAGTAGATTTTCTCCAACTATATCCGATTTGTTCTTTACCTTTCCTGATATTTCAGGCATCCAAAAATTATTAATGCCAAACCGGGTATATGAGAATATAGATTCTTAAGCCGCAAAAAAATATAGATTGGTTATGATTTTGTGGTTTTAGGTGTGCTATGCGCTCTGTGCGCATTAAACTGCACGTCGCTGCTTCCGGGTTTTCAGTTTTCTGAAAATTTTTAAAATCTCCGCCTTTTCTCCTATCAATCCAGAGTTTTTACCGATCATTTAAGGAATTTTCCTTCACAATATCCTAAATTGTCCGAGTCCTATTTTCTTATCTTCCTATCCAAGCTTTACTGAAAAAGACTGTCGTTTTCCTATCATTCCCACCCGAATCCCCGAAAATTAACTCTAATGAATAAATGAAGTTAATCCTCGACAAAACCAAAAATGAAAGAAAAGAAAGCGGGAAAATTGTTTGAAACTAAAAAGTTATCAAAATCTCTACTTAATTAATTAATAATCGACTAAATTTTTTTAGGGAAAATATTCCCGGAAATATTTCATAATGTCTTCAGGTGAAAAAATTAATTATAAGTAAGATGACCTTCTTTCAGAATCATCTGATACAATCGAAAATTCAATTCTAGGAATTTTGTCATCAATTCTAAAGATGTTTATTTGGCAGGCCCTTACTTGAATGAATCTCATCCTCATATATGATAAATTAATAAAAATACTTTAAAGGCGATGTTATGGGAAATGTATTAAGGGAAACTATTTGTTCGGACATATTTGCCATATCTATGTATAAAATTGAATCAATATGGACAAGGAATTTAGAAATCTTTTGGGTGGGTGAATTTTAAAAGTTCTTTTGATATTTATGGGATACCACGTCCCACAAAGAGATGCATATTATATAGCGTTATAAAAGCAGTAACTCTTTATTCGTAGTAGCCGCCGCCTATTCTTATCACTATTTGGAAGCCACAAGTTTTTTTAGGCCGTAAAGTTGGTTGGTACTAAATTTGTTTTTGATTCTAATAAGCGGTAACTACTTTAAATGATATACCTACTCAATATGCATGGCAATATATATATATAAATTTATGTATTATATAGAATAAAAAAAATCAACCGGATGTTGATTGTGTAAGTGTCAAAATATAAATACAATAAAATGTTAATTATTAAAGAAAATATAGATAAGCTTTTAGTATATAGAATTTTAAATATATAAGATTTTCATATTGACGAAGAGAATATTCAGAGGCATGATGGGACTTCTGAAGAAGAAAAAAAAACCCTTTGTTTTTCTCCCAAAAAATTGTATTTTTCCCAATTCCATTTGTAAGCTCGATTTAATAATTACAAAATAGAACTAGCCTTATTAATACAATTTCTAAATATTTATTTATACGATATATAATATTACGGGTAGCATACTTAAATTAATGAACAGAACGTCCCATTTCTTATCCGGATAGAGTAAAAATTAGATATACGTGGCCGTATTTATTGGTCACCCTGTTACTGTTATATATAGACAATATTCATTCTTCATTCGAAATAAATCGATTACATTGTATTTAATAAGAAATATGATTATCAGTTTCCTGCTTCGACTATCAACTTAAATATCATATAAATAAGAATGTGGAACTGGTTAGCATTGCCATATCCAATCCACTCAAATCCTTAAATAAAGGATCGCCCAATATTTGTATATAAATAATAGCTGTAGTTACAGACCATTTAAACAATTATTTTATTTACGACCTTATCAGCAACCCTATGGCTCAACCAAATTTAATATAATTTCAAATACTCGTAACTACATACTTGAATGAAGACTAAATTTGCCTCACATATAGTGGGCGTCTATAAAAAATATTATCAATATTTTTACAGCAACAAAAGTTTATAGTTTTTTTTTATTCCTCATTTCATTTCATTTTATTTTATCGAAATATTGGTAGAGAAATAATTTAATTTCAATAAATTAAACAAGAAAAAAATATATAAATTATATAAATTTTGATAAATATAGTCAATAAAATGTTTGAAAATAGATCTTTCTTTTTTTTTTAATGTATCAGAAGGTCGAATCGATAGTATCAAAGTCGTTGGAAATTATTGTTGTATTTGATAGTTCAAAGAATCTTTAATTAGAAGGCAATTAGAAAGCGAATAGAATAATTGGAGGGACGATTTATTATAGTTGAACAGAGAAATTACTGTTATTACTAGAGTTGTTGAGGAAATAGAAGAGCATTAATTTTATGGAATTAATTTTGAAAGTAAAAAACGAGATACATAATTGTAATTACATTTACAATTTATAATTATTAACATTAAATAGATCGAATATTCGAAAATTTGGTTTTATTTAGGGTCTTTATATCTACAGGAATATTTCCAATCGTTATGATCCCCCAATTAATAGTCACTTTCAGAAATATTTGAAGAATTTTGAAGAATTCTGATTAGTTTTGGTATAAAAAAGTCCCTGATCATCGATCGATTTCAATCGATGATATCTGCAAAATATATCAAATATATAAAATATCGACGATATCATCGGGCACGAAATTTGTCTTTTTTAAATAATTTCTTAGCGAATTATTTAAATTTGAGGAGTTTAAGGTATTCATTTATGGAAAGACCGTATATGCAACCGATTATCAAAAATTTAATTTTTTGTTCATATTTCGCATGAACCACAGAGTTTCTAGAGAAGTAGTTCTTCGATTTTAAAAGATGATGTCTCCGGATTTAATCAGTAGATTAAGATTAAATTTACGTCGTGAATATATTGATATCTGACGACATTTCTAAAATTTACTTCGTCAAATTCTCTGCCACCACTTCAAAATGAAGGTTTTTTTTAAAAAATGTCTATCGGAACGGAATTTGACAAAGAAAAACGGACAATGATTTTTGTCCAAGCTATTTGCCAAAAATCAATAATTTTAATTTCAATAAAACAAATTAAAGCGTACAAAATTCAACTTAAATAAATGCGGAAATATTAAAATCTATAATTAGTAAATTTTAACTCAAATTAATCGGAAAACGATAAATTCCCGAG
>JANTOP010000942.1:0-19025 GCA_027564815.1 Symmerus nobilis
CCATTCGTGGGTACCACCTATCGATTTGAAAATATCTACAATTCTAACCGGGCTCGAGGTATTAAATATGGGGGAGCATATCCAAATACATCGAAAGTTATTATTACGAACGGTGAATTAGATCCGGCAAATAAATTTGGGATCACCGAATATAATGCTACCGATTCATTATTATTTAATTTCCCAAGTAATTTCATATAATGAAATTTTTAATATAATTAATTAATTATTTTAATTTAAATCAACAGATTATGGCAGATCTCCCGATTTGTATGAGATACTACCGTCCGATTCGGAAGCGTTAATAAATGCAAAGCAAGAGATATTTAATAAGCTAGTTAGTTGGGCGACCGAACCTAGGGGTTAATTCTATTTTACTTGCAGAATTGAATGAATAAAAATTAATTATTGTTTTATTAAAATTTAAACAGTAAGTAAACCCTTAATTAATAAATCCTATTTTCAGGAGTTCTTATAATTTTTAGTAATTTAAGTAAGATCTGTCTGTACCGCCCTAGGTCCTCTGAATAATTTTATACTATTTCCGATTTAATGAGAACTCTCCGTTCCGGAGTTGAAGCTCTTTTACCATTAATATAATGTAAATACTGTAAGGACATCCCGCTTTGAAATTAATCGAAATTTTAGAGCTTTCCTCTATCTAAAATCCTCTACATTTGGAAAGTGAAATAAAAGTCGGGCAAAGTTTAGATAGTTCGCAGGAAAAAATCATTAAAAGTCCAAAGGGGAAGTATTCAAAATGTCGGGAAGGGTGGAGAAAAACCGACAAAAATCAGTAAATATCCTAAAAAATCGAGGAAATCATAGAAAAATGGGAAAAATTGGAGATAGTTTCGAATAAGTTAAGAAAATTAGGTAAAAGGAAAAAATGTCAGAAAATGTTCCGAGAAAGATGTGAACCAATTTTTCCTATCTTTGCTGACGACTAACTTATTTTAATAGTCTGACCTCTTTCGACCAATTTGCCATCTTATTAGACTCTAAATATTAGCGACTAATTCAGATTGATATTTTAAATAAATTAGGCAAAATTGGTATACAAAAAACGGGTAAAAGTCAAATAAAAAATCAGCAACGTTCTTGAATAACTTATAAAACATCGGGAAAAAAGTCTGGTCGATGATAAGCAGGACTTATTTGAGAAAAAGTCTTGAGAGCTCGAGAATCGTTGTCTGTCATAACCGGAAAAAGTTGGAAAACTATGAAATTGATCTAATATAGAAAAATCGAAATTATTAATTTAATTATTTTGATGGAAAATAACTATTAGAACGAATAAAATTGCATCGGGAACTTAAAGCTTTCTTTGAGTTCTCGAGCTTTTATAGAGCTTTTTATTGGAAATTTTAGGTTTTATTTAAACACCAATTTATGGGATAAAAAAAAGATTTATAATCATATTAAAATTAAATTTTTATTAAAAGCATTCGGTGTCAACATTTTTTTTAGGTTGGTCCGAAAATGTTCAATTTTGTAACAAAAAATTCAGTGAATGGAAAATAAATTAGAACTGGTACGAAATTATATCGAGAACTTACAGCTTTCTTGGAACTTTTAAATTAAATATTTTGATTTAAAATAGGTTTCAGTACGGATAAAACTGGATCGGATAAAAATAGATTTTAAAGTATATAAATGAAATTTTATTTAAAAGCTTTCGGGAGCTTTCAATATTTTTGTAGAGCTTTTTGTAGGGAAAAACATATTTTGAATAAAATATCAATTAACTAGATAAAAATTGATTTGAAAATATATAAATGAAATTTTAATTAAAAGCTTTCGGTGAGCTTTCAATATTTTTGTAGAGCTTTTTGTAGGAAAAAACATATTTTGATTAAAATATCAATTAACTAGATAAAAATTGATTTGAAAATATATAAATGAAATTTTAGTTAAAAGCTTTCGGTGAGCTTTAAATATTTATGTAGAGCTTTTTAAGGAAAAAGATAGATTTTGATTGTATTATCAATTAATCGGATAAATATAGAAAATTAATTTTAAAAAATTTCCGAAATTTCATGAAATTTTTGGATTTTGATAAAATTTCACGATTTTCATGGTTCCCGAACTTTTTCGATTTTCCCGAAATTACGAAATTTTTATGACTTGGATTTTTGTTAAATTCAATTTCATCCACCGAACGAAATATTTCAAGTAGTTTTCTCGCCACAAATAATTCAACACAAAGGGCGAATAATTCCAAATTTATTTGCGGTTTTGCCTTCCCAATTATTTAAAAAAATTTTTTTTTTCGGTAAATAATTATTAATACAATAATGTTTCCAAATTTGCAAGAAACTCCATTAAAAAATCACTCTAAGATTTCGACATCTTACACTTACATGTCTTAAAAAACTAAATTACGACCCTAGCCATGTCTCCATTATATTAAGTTCTTATATGAACATTCAATTAGGTACTTCTCCTGCTAATACCCATCATATGTGATTGACATATTTTAATAAAATACGAAAGAGATAGATAAATCCGTCCTCGATGTTTAGGACGGTACCAGGAGCGAAATCCGCTGCCTTCAAAATTATGAAGAATAGATGGATCAACCAATAATTCATGGTTTAGGGTAGCAAGTAATTTTAAATTTTATAAAACCATATTATTATATAATAATTATAAATAAAATGCAATTACTAGTAATTGTGGTAATTTAATTAATTTAATGTCAAATTATAATTGGTAACTATTATTATACCATTGTTTACCATATCATTTTTAATGTAATCAAAATTAGTATATTAAAAATATACAAATTAAATTTTTTATTAAAGTATACAGAGTGTTTCCGATTGATAATTTAAATTTTCCATCGATTTTCATCCGTTGAAAATTTTGGAAATCAAAATTTTTGTAACAACTGAGAACACTCGATATAATTTAAAATAAAATCTGCTCATATTCATATATGGATAATTATTATTAATAAAATAAATAAATTCGAAACGTGTGAATTATGCAAATGTAACACATGTGTGATAATTAGTTTTTGACATGGTAATTACATTTGACATTAAAAAAAAAATCGGAACAGAACAGAAACAAAATTTGGCAAAACATTTCAAAATATAGATGGAAAAATAAAAGAACAATAAAATAATTGTTAAACATATTTTATTACAAATTTTAATTACATCCGCCAAACCGCTACCCAGCTCATACCAAATTTTCTTATCAAATTGACTACTAGTATTACTATCTACCGCCTTCTACCCATTTATTTTATTATTATTTAGAATGGGGATGTTATTTGGTCCAATTATGGGACATGTTTTTCTCCCATGGACTTCAATCGATAT
Source organism: Symmerus nobilis (assembly GCA_027564815.1). Classification (NCBI taxonomy): domain Eukaryota; kingdom Metazoa; phylum Arthropoda; class Insecta; order Diptera; family Mycetophilidae; genus Symmerus; species Symmerus nobilis. The sequence continues at coordinate 3,333 of JANTOP010000942.1, forward strand.
CTCTGAAGTCTGATTTTTCCTGGGTTCATTAATTAAGAGAACAAATAGATTTTTTTTTAAATTACCTACTAAAATACAATAAGAAATGGTTACTAATTACTAAAGAAATTTCTAGGAAATGGGAAAATAAAAACAAATAATTTATTATTCAAATGAGATAAGGTAATGGTTTGAAATAAAATTTATTGAATTTTCATTACCCGTTTTTCTCTATTTTTATATCGATTTGAATTCGAGACAGGGAAAAACTATAACTATCTGCATATATAACTATTTAATGCAAACAAATCGATTGATTTCATTTTGGCATCATTCTTCCATTAAATAAAGTAGTTTTTTCTGTCCAATCGTTACATGTAAGTTTTGTTGGGATCAGATAAGTACTATTATGGATGGGACTGGTAACATTATCAGGAAAATTCTATTTTGTCCAGTATTTATAACCCAGTAGTTTCCCCGTATTTACCCTCACACCTCCAGTCCTTCGGGTTCCATTAAAAACGTACCAAAAAAATAGAAGAAACTTTAATTTTGAACGAATTTTTTACGTTATCTTCTGAACATGTCCGGGAGCATGTGGGGGATGCTAAAAAAAATAGGAACTTTAAATTTATATGGAGAATAAAAATGTATTTAAATTGAGGGAATAATATTTAATCGTAAATTATTTAATGGGGAATCGAAGTAATGAAATGGAATAAATTTCATTGATTTATTTCCGAGGTCAATCCTGGGGGATCAGTAAAAATTAACGAGAGTTAGGGGATTTTCGGTTTCATTAATTTAACATTTGGCAACCGTAATTGGTTCTAAATGAAAATTCAATGATAGGAACTGGAAATCATGTACCGCTCCTTTTGTAAAAGAAAAAATTCTTGATTTTAACCAATAAATCAACCCAAAAAAAACTTCAAAATTTAATTGCTTGAATGCCGATATCAATTAAATATTGAATTTGCTGAATATTAATAAGTTGTCTGATTCGATTGAAAAGTCCAAATCAGGGATTTGAGGTAAAAAATTATTTAAGGGAAATATGAGGCCTCTTGAAAGTTGATAATTTTCCCATACATCTCGTATGTAAATGGCGATATCAATTTTTGAATCAAGATTTTTTTAAGAAAAGTGAGCCAAATTTGGTCGAACCAAATTTTCTTGGATAGGAGATGAGCTAAACTAAAAAGAAGAAGCAGGGATTTGAGATAAAAAATTATTGAAATGAAATATGAGGCCTCCTTCGGAATACTGATTATTTTCCCATACATCTCCTATATAAATCGAGATATCAATTTTTGAATCAAGATTTTATAAGAAAAGTAAGCCTAGTTCGGCCATACCAATTTTTTCTGAATAGGAGATGAGCTAAGCTAAAAAGTAATTTCAGGAATTTGAGATAAAAAATTATTTAATCGAAATATGAGGCCTTCTTCGGATTAATGATTATTTTCCCATACATCTCCTATGTAAATCGCGATATGAATTTTTGAATCAATATTTTCTTAAAAAGAGTTGGCCTAATGGCCTAATTTGACTTAACTAAATTTTTTTGGATAGAAGATGAGCTAAACTAAAAAGTAATTTCACGGTTGTCTCCATTTTCCACGACCGAATAAATATCCTTTTCCTAAGAATTTTAATTTTGCAATTCAAATGCAGTTAATGCTAAATTGCAACTAAGGGTACATTTTTCTTTAATGTAGTTAAGAATGAGTTACTACAGCTATACTTTAGTTCGGAACCTATCGAGTTTAATAATTTACATAATCTAAATTTCTGAAACTTGGCATACATATTCCTGAAGGACCTACAATTCAATAATATGATCTGATTTCATACTTTTGAAATTTCCTATCCAGATAAAAGATATTAATCTCTGGACTGATGATAAATATTCTGATTTTTTTTCAAGTTTTCCATCTTTTCCGAATTCTCAGACATTTCTATAAATATTGGAAGTTTTTGATTTTTTTTCTCGCCACATTTTGACTTGTCTTGAAACGGATTTTTATTAAATTGTTAAATTTCTAAAAATTATTGAAATAATTTGAAATCCTAAAATTTCGTAAACGAAAGTAAAAGTCATTAAAAAATTTCAGTTAATTTCACCGATGCGTTTACGACAAGGCGAAATTGGCGAAATGAATTATTAGACAGCATTTGTTTCTGTTACAGAGTGACCCAAAAAAAATCTTTCTTTTGCAGGGTGACACAAAAAAATTTTACTCGATAATTTTTTCTCTCTTACAGGGTGACCCAATATATTTTTCCTTACATAGTTTCCCAAAAATTTTTTGTTCTCAAAAATTGTATTTTCTCTTACAAGGTGACCCAAAAAAATGTTTTTTTCAAAATTTTTTTACTCATAGGGACCCAAAATTTTACTTCTTACAGGGTGACCCAAAATTTGTTTTCTTGAAGCGTGACCCAAAATTTTTTTTCACTTACAGAGCGACCCAAAACCATTCGGAAATTTTTTACTCATACATTTTTTTCTCTCTTACAGGGTGACCCAAAAACCATTTGGACCCAAAAAAATTCTCTCTTAGAGGGTGACTAAGAATTTTGTTCTTACCAAAATCCATTTCGACCCAAAAACGAAACACAAATTTAATTAAATTGTCCAAAAGAAGTTTAACATCAGCAGTGTGATCTAAGCGCACGTGTTTTTTTATTTCAATTAGGACTTTACATATTTTAGTGGTATAAAGAGGCCGTATGCCTCTTTAACCAATGACTCATGAAATGTACCTCAGTAGACTTATTCTACCTGTTAATGCATTAAATCTGAGACTAAAGCTATGATTAAATCCTCAGAAACGAATGTAAAAAAAGAAAGATACATAGAATGGTTATAGCAGCATAGCTTAGAGCAAGGATCGGCAACCTATGACCAGCGGTTCACCGAGTTACCCATTTGATAATTTCAAGTGACCCACTTGAGTTCTGAAAAGAACGTGTAATATTAGCGTGCAGTCTAATGGCAGAAGGTGCAGCGCACACCTGAAATATCAACAAAATCGCAAAATCAATTTTTATTGCTGCGAATTTCTAACTCAAATTATTTTGCATTTGTTTTGGAAAAATGTGAAATTTTGTTAAAGGATCGTATGTGGATAGAAAATAGATTTTTAAACGTTAAAAATTAAACTTGAAACTTAAAGCTTTCACTGTGCTTTTAATAGCTTGAATAAGCTCTCTGCCAAAAATTTCACATTTCATTTAAATTTAATGAATCGGATAAAAATTCGATACCAAATTATTCAAAATAACATTATAATTTTAAGCTTTCAATGAGCTTTCGGGGTTTTAAAAGCTTTATTTTGGAAAAAATTCAAATTTTGTTAAAGGATCGTTGTTTGGATAGAAAATATATTTTAAAACGCAAAAAATAAGGCTCGGAAAATTTAGCTTTCTGGGAGCTTTTAAGTTTTCGTAGAGCTTTTGAACGAAATGTTGAGTTTTCATATTTTTGTATTTATCCTTAGCTAATTTAGAAGCTTCCTGCATTATTAGATTTTTTGGATGTGAAGAAAATAATTGAGAAATCGGGATCAAATGTTGCGATGTCCGATATTCAAGTTTCTCGGTACGAGATCTTACGAATTTCTGATTTTTCTTATAGATAAATTTCAACTATTCCGAAATATTTCATTTTTGTATTTTTACCTTTTGTAATTTTATCCCGCATTTAAGCAGGGAAGGATTTGGGGGCATCATCACCAAAAAAGACTGTTTTAAAAATGAAAATACGGACCCTTTGCTTAGAGGAACCTACAGATAAGATAGACCTGCAGAAAGGTAGACAACCACCACAGAAAATAAGCTAATTCCCCAAGCGAATTATTATCTCTAAATTATGTCGCAGGGAAAATTTGCGTATCTTGTGCATCCAGATTACTTTTAAAGCTAGGCATGCGGTGTGGAGGGGGCGGAGGGGGGACCCTTTCCTAAGTTTTCACCTCCTGGCAGGTAATATCAGCTGATAAAGACACCTGCAAATTATCTGTTAATTTAACCACGCCTAACAAATTTTGAATAACCCACAGAGGCTAACCGAGCCACTAGTTAGTGGATACCATGAGAATAGACTTTCTAGAATGTAACAAATCGGCCCAAATATTGAGAGGTAATTTCGGTACCCATAGAAATCAGTCAGGGATAGAAATTATCGACAATCTTACAGATCAGATCGCAAGAGCGACCTTTATGAGACCTAAACTCATATGTGGTGTTAATACTAAAATTAGACATAAATCCGCCTCATTTAAAGAATCTACAGGACTTAAAAATTAAACTGTAGTTGTATGCACTCTGGGAAGTCCTTTTTAGACTTAACTCTAACCAACGTAGTCTATATTTCAAACAGCATAAAATACATTTAGAAGTTGGTAACACATTTCTATCAATCCATTAACTTGATAGGAGTCGACTGTATACAATTATAATTTTCCTAACGGCAAATATAATCAGGAACAGGGAAATTACGAACGGAAATTATTCATTTGATTTTCGGGGAAAATTAAAATTAATAAATGAATGGAAAGTGGTGGAATATAGAATGGTCTGAGAAAGGATATTCATTCAAATGAATGTATCGCCCAACTCTCTGACCCAAATTTTCTTAAAAGAAAATCAAATCAAAATTGTCTATCCCCAAAAAAAAAAAATCTGATTTAGATAGAAGTAAAGTAATTAAAAGTAGTGTATAGAAGCATTTAGATTTTCTCCTAAATTACGTATGTTTAAGTACATAAAACGAAATTTAAGGATGTTTAAAGGAAAAGTTTAATCGGTTTCTTTTCTAAAAAAAATCCCTTTATTTTGGGTGGATGTGGGAATAAACGGGAACCGGGATTATACCAAATAATCATTAAATTTAATCGTCCGGTACCAAATGAAAACCACTCAACATTATAAAGGAAATTTTCTGACAAATAAAAAATCGGTAGTACATCCTTGGGCATTTTATGAATATTTGATACACTAAAATGATGGTTGATTTTCTCGAGGTTGTAGAAAATCTTATAGAACATATCCCGTTTAGGATGGGGGGAAAACTTTCTTCTCTCCATTGAAAATCGGGATATGAATGACAGGATAAAAACAAATTTTTAACGGACCAAAATTCATCAAACATTAAATAGATTTATATTACCGAATCTCAATGATTTGTCGTGTCTGACACATAAAAGTTGGTAGATAGATTTTCTTAAATAAAACGACAATTTGATCCTTTGTTTTTCCTTTTTAAACTTCAACCAATCCATTTATTCCATCACCAACGTTTTATATCACCCAATCGGGATGGGATTGGTGTTGTGAACATTAATGGTCTCTTAAATGGACAATTTTAGTTTTGCTTGAAAAAATATACCCTTTTAAAAGGATCAAATTGGGGGGAGTAGATATCAACTCATTCTCATTCTCAATGATGGGAAATGGGAAAATTCATTTACCCGGGGGTTTTTCTCCATCTTACTTAACATCGAAAATTACAGGTGGTTAAAATTGAGAGCTATTAAATTAATTAACTATTTTCGTGTAACAGAAACATTACAGTAGTTTTACGAATTGGAAAACTTTAAAGTGTTTGGGTTGACAAAGTAATGCCACTTTGTATGATTATACAATAAGAATGGGAGGCATGTAGTCTTAAGTACCCTCAAGGATACTCGTTGAAATTATTAAAATAAGATTAATTAATTTGAAAAACTTTTAAGGGATAAAAAATTTAAATTTATTTAAAGCTAATAAAAATTGGTTTTATAATTAAAAATAAATTTAATCTCGGCTCATTTCATCCAATTAAACATTGCAAACAAACATAATTAACTGCATAATGAAAATAAAAATTATTATTTTGAATTAAGTTATTAATTTTTTTTTTTTTAATAAAAGAAAATTTTAGAAAATAGAAAATTGAAAATGGAAAATTTTAAAATGGAAAAACAACATAAATTTATTTAATCCCCAATGTTTTATAAAATAATAGAGTAATATTTATATTAAGGAATAAATTAAATTTTGATTTTGTATGGAAAAACTTTTCTTCCCCATTTATTAATATTAATTTCTGTGAAAAAGCATACGGAAAATCACTGTTCAGAATGGAAAGGTTATGCTAGAAGCTAGACAATAGATAGGAAAATCTCAACGTTATATATGCATAAGGAAATCTACGTAAACAATAACGTGAATCTATAATACTTTTCAATATAATTCTGTTGAATGAATGAATGAAAAGGAATAATTTTCAAAGTTGAATAGATGTCGAGAAGAAAATAGGGGATACGAGTTCCGAGATATTCATTTCCAGAAGAAGGATATATAAATGTTTGAAAAGCATATCATTAACGAGATTCCATTCCATTTAACCAGATGGTATACACCACTGATTTTATCTCAAGTCAGACAAACGAGTCCTTATATTATTTATAAGGAAATGTTATGAGCTTACAACGTCAGTGGCGAGCAGAGCACACCTGATGAATCAACCTATTCTTATCCCAATAATTTTATGTAATTGAAATTTCAAATTGTCTGGAACGAGCTTTAAGAAATTTTGAAAAGCTTACCCAAAGCTTTTAATTAAAATATGATTTTATTTATTCTCGAATCTATTTTATATTCGAATAAATAAATTTAAATGAAATCGTACACTTTCGTTAAAAAACTCTGTGGAAAATTGAAATCTCAACGAAAGCTTTCATGAATTGAATTGAAGGCGAATTATCATGAAGGCATTCATTGTCCTTGTATGCCCTTTCTTAAAAAATGTAACTATTGGCCTGAAATTTTGCATAAATAGAAGCTTTCAATGAGCTTTCGAGATTTTTGAAGGGAAGGGGGGGGGGGGATTATTTGAAATTTATTTCGAAAAAACCGATATCTAGATGGAAAATCGATTTTAAAACGTAAAAAATTATGTTCCAAAATTAAAGCTTTCTTTAAGCTTAAAATGGAATTAGAAAGCTTTCAGCAAAAAATTAATATTTTATCAAAATTTAATAAATTTGATACAAATTCGAGTCCAAATTATATAAAATGACATTTCAGTTCTAAGCTTTCAATGAGCTTTCGAAATTTTTAAAGCTTTATTTTGTAAAAGTTGAAATTTTGTTTAAGTCCGTTATCTGAATCGATAATAGATTTTTGCACATAAAAAGTAAAGTTCCAAACATAGAGCTTTCGTTGCGCTTTCAAAAGTTTGTATAAGCTTTCTGCAAAAATTCTATATTTCATTTAAATTTAATGAATCGGATAAAAATTCGATTCCAATAATATAAAATAACATTTTAATTTTAAGCTTTGAATGAGCTTTTGAGATTTTTGAAGCTTTTTCTGGAGAAAATTTGAAAGATCGTTAAAGAATCGTTATTTCGATAGAAAATAGATTTCAAAGCGTACGAAATATGGTTCGGAAAATAAAGCTTTCTGGGAGCTTTTAAGTTTTCGCAGAGCTTTTGTTCGAAAAGTTCAGTCTTGATATTTTTGTATTTTTCCTCAACTAATTTATAAACTTTCTGCATCATTAAAATTTTTTAGTTCGGAATCCGATATTCAAAGTAGATATCGAGTATTCATCCGAAATGTTGATCGCACGCCACTGTACAACCTTAAAATAATTTTATAGAATTTATTTTATGTATAATAAAGTTTTATAATGGTTTTGTTTAACAGTTTAATTACCGCTGCTTCCTTATAATTTCTCTCTTATTTCTATAAAATGTTCCACATTTCATAGCTAAAAGATGAGCAATTCTTTCCTCCTCGGTATGGATTTTCTTAAGAAAGAATGAATTTATTTAATGTAATTCTTTTTCAAAAAAAAAAAAATTAAATAAATCTACTTAACTATAAAATCGTGATATTTAAATTTAAATAAAAAAAATGGTTTTAATAGAAAGGATGAGATATATAAGATGAAAGATGAGGGATCATCATGAAGTACGTAAGGTAGAAATTTTATCGGACAAAAATTGACTTAATAATATTAAAATTAAGGATTTGGAAATATTGATAAATTATTATTTTAAATTGAAAAGATAAAATTTATATTACAGATGCAGTTATTTTGATTTGTATTACAGCAAACAATTATCCGCTATTTTTACTTGGTTCAAAATAAGGGAATCAAATAGCGACGATCGATAAATTGTCCGTTCGATCAATTGCTTTCGATAAGGTAAGTTATATTTCACATTTGATAGTCAAATATCTCGGGAATAAATTTTGCAAATATATTCTAAAATTTCAGAAATGTTCTTGAAAGTTGGAGTTTCGTCGCAGAAATTATTTGGATTGAAAATAGGTGTCAATGCGCGAATAAAATTGTGTTCCGAGCGTGAGGCATTATTTGAGCTTTTAAGCTTTTGTGGAGTTTTCATAGGAAAATTTCAGAATTTATCAAAATTTTATTAATCGGATTTGAAACCGAATAAAATTTTACTCTAAACTTAAAGCTTTCACCAAGAGCTTTTGTCGTAATATTTTATGTTTCGTTGCAGTTAAATTATTTAGATGGAAAGTAGGTCCCAATAACTAAAAAATGACATCCCAAGGTTGAAGCTTATGTATAAAAAGCTATAAGTAGAAAATATGAAAAGCTTTTCGAGTACGTAAAGCTTTTGTAGAGCTTTTTTAGGAACGTTGCATCAGTGGCTTAGGATCAGTGGCGCCAGTTGGCGGGCCAGAAGAAAGCTGTGCCCCCCCCCAGACTTTGAATATATTATATTGAAAATAAAGCTTTCTTAACAAAATTAAATAAATATATGAAATGTTTATGTCTATAATTCATTCTCCCCCCTCCCCCCCTCCCAAAAATTTCTTGAATTGGCGCCACTGTTTCAATTTTATTTATTCCGATTTGTTTTAGATTTCAAAACGTACTCAAAATTTTATTCAAAACCTAAAGCTTCTTTACATATTTTTTAATTAACTCTTCTCAGGATTTCATTTAAATAAAAGAAAATGTTCAAACTTTCAAGCAATTACCCAATTTTTAAAAATGCAACTTGTTAGACAAGTTCTTAAGGTTTCGGTGTCACTAGCTTAAATAATCCATCCCCTAAATGGCTCTGAACTTAAATTTTTAATTTTGAAATTTTCCCGAAAATCGATAAATATTTTTCAGGAAATTAACAATTTAAATAACTTCGTCCCTCATAAACATCCACCAAAATTCGGGGATTAACTTTATACAAATTCTGAGATTAATTTCTTCATTACTCATCTGGGAACAATTTTGGGTTATTAGATTTTACCCATTGCCAAGAAAATGAAAAATATCCATTCTTTCAGACCAGTTCGGAATGAAAATTATTCGTCAAAATCTTTAGAAATTCCTTGAATTTTAAAATATAACCAAATAATATTTAAAGTTGAGGACTTTCTGAAAAAGTTTTATGAAAATTCTAAAAGCTCATCGAAAGCTTTTAATCAAGATGTTATTTTATTCATTATTAAATTTATTTTATCTCCTAATAAATAATGTACTTACATGAAATAGGAAACTTTCGTTAAAAAGCTCCGTGAAAAATTAAATTCTCTACGAAAGCTTCAATGAATCATGAATCCTTGGTTTCCCTTTTTTAAAAAATTAATCTATCTATCAGCCTGAAATTTCGAATAGATATATGTGTACGATGAGCTTTCGAGATTTTTGAAGCATTTCTTTTTATTAAATTTCTTGAAAGAACCGATTTTGGTTTAAAACGGAAAAAATTAAATACAAAACTTAGAGCTTTTTTTAGCTTACAGAAAGCTGATATTGAGACAGCTATTATTATCAAACATTTCATATATTATCTCAATTACATTGAAACAACTAAAAATTAGATTCCAAATATTATAAAATGACATTTTATTATTAAGTTTCCAATGAGCTATCGATATTATTAAAGCTTTATTTTAAAAAGAAGTTGAAATTTTTAGAAGAATTTTAATCTGGAGAGAAACTAGATTTTTTAGCGGGAAAAATTAAGTTTGGAACATAAAACCTCGTTGCCCTTTTAATAGTTTTGCAAAGCTTTCTGCCAAAATTTCTAATCTAGAAATTTCTGTAAAAATCTCATTTAAATATCATGAATTGGATAAAAATTTAATTCCAAATTATGTAAAGTGGCATTTTAATTTTAACCTTTCAATGAGCTTTTGAGATTTCTGAGTATTTTTTTAGAAGAAATTTTAATCGTTATCGAGATAGAAAGTAAATTTTAAGACGTAAAAACTTAACTTTGAAACTCAAAGCTTTCCTTGCGCTTTTAATAATTTTGAAAAGCTTTCTGCGAAAATTCCAAATCTCAATTAAATTTAATGAATTAGATCAAAATTCAATTCTAAATAATATTATATAATATGACATTTTAGTTTAAAGCTTTCAGTGAGCTTTCGAGATTTTTATAGCTCCGTTTTGGAAAAAGTTGAAGTTTTGTCTGGATAGAAAGTAGATTCTGAGATGTAAGAAATTATGTTTGAAATTTAGAGCTTTCGTTGCGCTTTAATAATTTTGAAAAGCTTTCTGCGAAAATACCAAATTTCACTTAAATTTAATGAATTTGATGAAAATGTAGTTCCAAATTAATATATAAAATGAAATTTTAATTGTAAACTTTCAATGAGCTTTCGATATTTTTGAATGTTTTTTTTAGAAATTTATCGAATATCCAATTTTCAAAAAAATAAAAATATATATCCGGTTTTGATGAAATTCAAAATTTTGATAAATTTTCCATTTCTCAATAATTTTCAAATTTTCAAATATTCTTAAATATTCCGATTTTTAAATTTTCTTCAAATATTTTCGATTCAATTTTATTTTTCCCAATTTCAAAAGTTTTGCAAATTTTTTACCTGATTTTTTTAGAAATTTCCCTATATTGAGCAAAATCGAGATGATTTAAAAATATAACTTGTTAAATAACCCCTTAAGGTTTTTATATCATTAGCTCGAATCAATCATATTAAAATAATATCATGGCGAATTGGTCCTATTCCCTAGGTTTGGCAACCATAGGTGGTAAACCCTGAAAATGGGACTGGAAACAAGGCCAGAACAGTGTCGATTAATTCGCAACTAATTTTATATTTAATTTCGCCGAAAATTTTGTATCTACTTAACCCAAACTTGTCGACATTTTAAAAAAAAATTTTCGAATTTTGGAATGAAATATTTGAGGTCGTTTACAAATTTTTGTCTGTTAAATAATAGTGTTTATTGTATTATTTTATGAAAATCCCCTAATTAATTGGATACCCCTAATTTTTAAATGAGAAACGTATCCTCTTGATGGTGAAATATGAAAATTTACAGGTTCCTTTGTGAGAAATGCTTCTTTTTGTCAGATGAAATTATCACAATTTGCGATAATGCACCATATATGAAGAAACCCACTTATCTTCAAATTCGATGCCCCTAATTTTGAATTTTTGGCCTTTAACTTTCTGGTAGGGAAATAAAATATTAAATAAACAACTTAATAATTAAAATATATTTTATTTAATTTAATTATAATTTAATCGAATAAAATTTATTTATTTAAAATATAAATCTTATTTACAGATTTTTATTGATTTAACATTTTCTTAATTGCTATATTTGTTGAGTGGATTTTTTTGAGTTAAAAATTTTTCACAACGCATCTCGATTTCTAAACGATTCCTAATTTTTGATTAAATTTATTGCTACAATTTTTATTTTGTCAATTTTAGAAAATTCGTAATAAATAAAATGAGAATTAAATGTAAAAGTCTAATTGATTCAGTAATTATTATCAGACACCTTAAAAATCTAGATAAATGCCTTAAATTACATTTAAAGACTTAAGGCTATTCGGTGACCCTCGATTCTCTTTGGGCGTCTTTTATTTATATTTTACCAATACCCGCGAATGATGAATGGATCAATATATTTTCTTTTCCCAATTTCATTATTAAAGGATTGAAAGGACTTAAGTTAATTTATTCAATTTTAATTAGGTCATACCAGGGGGTATTACTTTCTTTTTCCCCCGTATTCTGTTTTTTAATGAAAATTGGAAAATAAGTATCCCATCCATGATACAAATTGGGATGGATGGAGGGTCCATCAACCTTCAATTAATTAATTTATTCGTCAAAAAGAAAATAAAAAATAAAAAAATAAAAAAATAAAAAATTAAAACCAGGACTTTTTATTTATTTCAGGACGAGGGTATATTTCATTTCATCAGTCAATTTCCCTCCGTATATATTCGGGTCAACTCAATTAAGATATATATCACACACGGGGGTGTATCGTCTACCCCAAATGAATGAATATACAAAAAGAATTCAAATTTATGATCAAATATTATGATGAATATGGGGGAAAATGGGAAATAAATATCCAACCTGAAGGCAGAAAAGCTTATGATGGACAATATTTATTTTAAGGGTCCTTCAATTATATCAGTTTTTTTTTAACATCTCTGACCTTTTTTGACATTTTTTATTCGGTCACCACCACCAGGCTGAAATTGATAGAATAAAACAGGATCGGGTTGATTTTCCCTATCCAACAAACATACCGAAAAGTAACTTTAATCTAGACATTTCGGACATTGATTGGTAATTTATATTAAAGATTATCAATTTAGATATCAAACCGCAAATAATTCTGCAGACGAATGTCCTGAAAACGATGGAAAAAATCTCGGTTAAAAAGATATTTGACCCAGAACGAAAACAATTCATATCCAGGGATGGTAGCACATAGCTAATTAAAATCATACTAATTACTTCTATTTAATATTTTACCTAATTCTAGCTCCCCATTCACAAACATTAAAAATAACTCCTTTTTGTAAGCTTATCTAGATTACCGGGTTAAAGGAAGGAGTCATATAAATGGAATTTAAAATAATAAAAAAATGTAAATTTACCAAACAAACCACCCGTTTCTCATAATGGATTTTTCGCATCATAATTTTTTCTTGCAAGCATAAAAATATTTCTTCTCTTTTATCAGAATAAAAAACTACCATGAATTAAATTCACATTTTAATTAAATGCATTTTTAGATAATAATTACACCAACAAGAAAAATCCCCCGGAATGGGCGGGAAGAAACAAGGCGATCGAAATTAATTTATGCATATAAAAGTTTATACCAACAGAATGCTGTGTTCGGAAAATAGTTCATGGCTGTGCAACGACAGGATGTTTTTGCTGCTTATCCTTTTTATTTTCGAGAAAACAGAAATCATTTTAAAATATAAATAGATACAGGGGAGGATTGTTAAGTACGTTCGATACCTTTCCATGGAAAATTTTGAACTATTAAATTAAAATCAGAATTTCATTCCAATATTCCGATTCGAAAATTTGAATTTTGGGTTCAAAATTAAATAAATTTGGCTGAAAATTCAACAGTAATTTTTAATTTTATTTCCTAATCTCTTGTATGAATTTGTGGTAGATTTCTTAAGAAATAAATTGGATAACTTAAAAATCAGAGTTTCCCAAAAATCGGGACTTTGCATGAAATTTACAAAAATTCTGGAACAAATTAGAAAAATGTGATAATATCCGAAATTAGATATTTTAAATCTGACTTCCATACTCATATCTCACAAGGAATGTTTTCGAAAGAAGACTTTTAATTTAACAAATTAAGATCTCTAATCAATTCGTCATTGACTCTCTCAAAGCGGGAATGTTAACACAAAACGTTGGCACGTTAGCGCAACATTAGACTAAAATGCGCCTGGAATATTTAACCGCAAACTGGGTGATATTTGCAAATATTTTAGCCAACATTATGTAAAAATGAGGCAAAGAAATGCGTTAGGGCTAATTTGAAGGTCAAAAAAGCGGATATTTTGTTCCAGTGAATTTCGACATCTCATTGTTTTTTGAGGCACTTTCATCCAAGACCAAAAAAAATGTAATGACGCAGGAAGTTTATAAATTAATTGAGGAAAAATACAAAAATATAAAAATTAAACATTTCGTACAAAAGCTCTGCAAAAACTTTGGAGCTCCCAGAAAGCTTTAATTTCCGAATCTTATTTTTTTTCGCATTGAAATCTATTTTCTATGCAAAAAACGATATTTCTACGGGATATCAAATTTTCCCCAGAAAAAGCTTAAAAAATCTCGAAAGCTCATTAAAAGCTCAAAATTAAAATGTAATTTTATATAATTTGCAATCGAATTTTTATCCCATTCATTAAATTTCAATGGAAAATGGAATTTTCGCAGCAAGCTTGTCCAAGCTATAAAAAGCTCAACGAAAGCTCGAACATAATTTTTCACATTTAAAAACCTATTTTCTATACAGACAATAATCCCTTAACAAAATTTCAACTTTTTCTAAAATGAAGCTATACAAATCTTGAAAGCTCGTTGAAAGCTTTAAATTAAAATGTTGTTTTTATATAATTTGGAATCTAATTTTTATTCGATTCATTAAATTTAGATATAATATGAAATATTCGCTAAAAGCTTTCTCATCTCATTGTAAGCTCGAAAAAAGCTCTAAGTTTCGAACCTAATTTTTAACGTTTTAAACACGACCCCTACACGAAATTTCAAATTTTCCCAAAAAAATGATTCAAAAATCTCGAAAGCTCATTGAAAGCTCATATATTTTACCCGATTTTCCACGTATGGAACAAGTATCCTTCATATTTGATTTTCCTACTAAGGAAGTACTTTCACTTAAAATCAAAATCATTCAGATTTGATGAGGAAATATTGAAAGAGGGTTTCTTTCAGCGGTTCCTTGGTTCCCACTGATATTTAGAATAATAGAATTTTCAAATTTAAGTTTAGAACTAGAATTTCTAACCGAACCTCTCTACATGTTATTTTATTTCATTTAAGTTCAAAATCATCCGAATCGGACTTTTTGCAGAATTATAGCCAGGAAGGTCTCTTTCATTTGAAAATAAGCATACCCAAAATCGGACATCAGTCCCGATTGGTTTTAATTTTCCATTGATTTTCGGGGAGAAAGTTGGGTGGAATTTGGGTCAAAGTAGATGGAAGTAGTAAAAAGTAGGACATAATCAGAAAAGATTCTATAAAAATTTAGAAAAATTTAGTAAAATCAGAAAAATCTCTCGAGAAGAATCGATATTGCCTTCCGACGTTTCTATTTTTTACTTTTCTGAGACTCTTACTCTTTTTCCCAATCTTTTCTGACATGTACGAATTTTTCTTAATGTTTCTCAAGACTTTTCCAATCTCTTTCCGTGCAACTAGAAAGAAAATGTAGGAAAAGTATAGGAAACGGTAGGTACAGTTAGAATAGTAGGGTAACATCACATCGACTATGGAAAATTCGAATTAAATTTCGGTAATATAAGCAAAGTCGAGCAAAATCAGAAGTAAAAGTCGATGAAAGGCGGGTAGGAAATTAGACGTCGCATAAAGTCGAAGAAATGCCAGAAAAATTAGGGGCTTCCCCTAAAATTTAGGCGACTTTTTAGATGAATTTAGCGATAATCAAGACTCTGGTAATCAGAAAAATAAAAAAAAAATTTCTGAAAATAGAAACTTGACAAAGAAAAAATTAAAATTCAATTTCATTCAATTTTTTAAAAATCAAAAAATTTTATTACAATTTCATTGAAATTCTTAAAACTATAAAATTAAAATTAGGAAATTTCATACAAATTGAAATTTTTAATATCAAAAACTTTTTGAAAATTAAAAAAAAAACCGAAATTT